>CAVNZG010000428.1:0-51987 GCA_963693315.1 Diogma glabrata | reverse complement strand
AAATCCTTATAGCGTCTGCCTACATATTGGAACCGTCCTGTGTGTGTTTCTCAAAATATATATGTATAATAATAATGTAAATAACATATACAAATTTCAGCTTTGCTGAAATAAAGTAAATTTTCATGAAATTTTAAAACTTTGAAATTTAAAAAAAAATACTCGGAACCGGAGTAGGTGTCTGCCATTGGATTTTTTAATAAAAAAAGATTGTATACTTTAACATATTAAAACGGCAGACATGCTGAAATCACGTTTTTGAAGTCAATTTTTACGTTTTTTGACTTGTGGACACACCCTGAATTTGTGAGAACACGCTGAAGTGAAACAATGTTTTGAACATCATTATTGGTACAATCCTATTTTATCCCGGTTTACAAAATAACGATTTTTTTAGCTAAATAGAAAGATTAGGTCTTCTGCATAGAAATATTAAAAAAAAATTGCGGAAATTTGGGGGGTCAAAAGTTATAAGGGATCTAACTTTGAATTTTATCTTGGTCCTCCCCTCTGAGTATTTTGTAAATTTTTCCAATGAATATAAAACAAATTAAATAATAGTCCAGTAACTTTATACATAGCAGTATGCGCCAAATCTGGTAGTTCTGATTTTTTGCAGACTTGTTTATGATGGCCTAATGATTGGCCTAATGAATAATCCAAGTTTGTGACCTCGAGTGCCGAACGCAACTTCGTTAAAAATCGAAAAAACCGCGAAAAATCGTTTTTTGTTTTTTGTTTTTTCAAATTTTGGCGATTATAACCCTAAAGGACTAGTTTTTTCTTTAACTTTTCTTAAGACGTTAAAGTAGACTAAATTTGCTACAATATGATAGGAGAACTGTCTCTGTAAACCCAACAGTTTCAGAGATTAAGCTTTTCAAACTTTAGTTCAGTAACTTTATACATCACAGTATAAGTCAAATCCGGTAGTTCTGATTTTTTGCAGACATGTTTATGATGTTGGCCTAATGAATAATCCAAGTTTGTGACCTCGAGTACCGAACTCAACTTCGTTAAAAATCGAAAAAACTGCGAAAAAATCGTTTTTTGTTTCTTGTTTTTTCAAATTTTGGCGATTATAACCCTAAAGGACTAGTTTTTTCTTTAACTTTTCTTAAGACGTTAAAGTAGACTAAATTTGTTACAATATGATAGGAGAACTGTCTCTGCAGACCCAATAGTTTTCGAGACTAAGCCTTTCAAAGATTATCATTTTTTCGAACTTCGCAACTTTTTGCAATTTTTTCGTTCCAAATGAATTTTGACCCTTAATATACTATCGAAGCCCTGTGCTTTTATGATGGGATGTTAAAAAAGAAAATGAGAAGTGTGAACGATGATGTTTAAGCTAAACTACGAATAATGAAGTAAAAAAGATAAGTACAACAAAAGCTAGAAAGTTTATTTGTTAGGAAATTGAGTAACATTCAACATCAAAAAGTTAAATTAATTTAGCCCTCTTGGAAGGTCCCGCTTGAGGTTCGTCAGTATCTGGATCGACGTATTTGGATGGCATATCCCCATCAGGGGATGGTGATGAATCGTCGACGTCTTGTGCCTACAAGTCATCCTCCTTCGACATCGGAGAGATCGTCACCTTTTGGGATATCTGCTACTGCAACCACAAAAACGATCAGGTGCAGCTACATAATCTTCTTTTCTCATCGGCCACCACACACATATATTTATTAATATAATTATTAGGACAGGGATGTAGAAAACTCTACAAAGGTATATTGCAAACAATTGCGAAGCTCGAAAAAAGTGATAAACTTTGAAAGGCTTAATCTCGGAAACTATTGGATCTACAGAGACAGTTCTAGTATCATATTGTAGCAAATATAGTCTACTTTAAAAACGTCCTAAGAAGGGTTAAAGAAAAAACTAGTCCTTTAGGGTTATAATCGCCAAAATTTGAAAAAATAACGATTTTTTCGTGGTTTTTTCGATTTTTGACGAAGTAGCGTTTGGCGCTCGAGGTCACAAACTTGGATTATTCATTAGGCCAACATCATAAGCAAGTCAGCAAAAAATCAGAACTACTGGATTTGACGCATACTACCCCATACTCTTAGGCTACAAAATTACTGGACTAATAAGTAGGCTTTGGTTTAATAGTTTTTTAGTTTGAATTTAAGGGGAAGGGGCGTGTTCGAGGGTGTTATCTTTGACCGAGGGTCTGCAAGGTCACAGAAACGGCAAATAAAATCAATATAAAAACGAAGAATTATGCAACTTGATTTAATAGTTTCTTAGTTTCAATTTAAGGAAGATCAATGATCGATGGTCTGCAAGGGCGCAGAAGCGAGGCAAATAAAATCAATATAAAAACGAAGAATTATGCAACCCTATTCCCAGGTTGACTAAGGGTAGTGGAAAAAAATGAACAAAAAAGTTGCCAATATTCTTTAAAAATATTACAAAATAGTTATGTATGTATCAATTCCCTTGATAAGGATGTTAATTACCGAGGGAAACGTTTACTACTCGAGGGCCTCTGGCCCAAGGGTTACTAAGTTTCAAAGATAATTGACACCTAATAATTCACGTGATACATAGATAATTTTATTTTTTACTACCGAAAAATTTATTAAACCAAAATATTTAGTTTTATCAAGTATTTTGATAGCATGATTTTGCGTGTTAATTGATCAAGTTAGTTATTTTTCACTTCAAATTGTATTGCTAGGGTATTCTTATTCGTTACTATGGCTTTATGTAAATAATGTTGTTTATAAATAAACAAAACAAAAATGTATAATAAAAAATATGGAGGGGCTGGAATCTCACAGCTCTGAGATATCAAGACTTCGGTCTGGGTTGAGGATTTTGATATAGTTTTCGGCAAAAAACTTTCACGAGGACATGGTTCTTAGTTTTGGGCAGCGATGTATATCAAACATAACTCTTTGTTAACGTCAAGTATTTTCTATATCTGTTTAAAAACTTATTACAAAACTAACACGAAATATCAATACGTTGCCGGAAAATTATAATCCAAATCCAAAAATTTTGTTAAATTAAACAAAATCGAACTTTTTCAAAATTCTAAAAATATTTCAAAAACTAGAATGAAATCAAATATTTAAACTTTTTCTAAATTCCGATAATATTCCGAAAATTCTTAAAAATTCAAACTTTTCCAAAATTCTAAAAATATTGCAGAAATTATTACAAAATCATAAATTAAAACTTTTTTCAAAATTCCAAAAATATTCTAAAATTAGAATGAAATCAAATATTGAAACTTTTTCTAAATTCCAATAATAATCCAAAAATTCTTAAAAATTCAAACTTTTTCCAAAATTCTAAAAATATTGCAAAAATTATTACAAAATCAAAAGTTGAAAATTTTTTCAAAATTCCAAAAATTATAATAAAATCAAATATTTAAAATTTTTCAAAAATTCTTAAAATATTCCAAAAATTCTTACGAAATCAAAAATTAAAACTTTTTCAGAAATTCTAAAAATAATGCAAAAATTATTACAAAATCAAAAATTCAAAAATACAAATTTTTTCAAAATTCCAAAAACATTTCAAAAACTATAACAAATTCAAAAATTTCCATGTTCAATTTCATTTTCAATTACATTTACGTCATAAAAACAGCTACATTTTTTTCCAAAAAATTGGCTAAAAAATGAAATTATTTTTTGACACACTTGACATTATTTTTTGACAAACTTATAATGCCATAATTCTCAATAATAATAATAAAATTTCATTTCAAACAATTTTATTTTTTCCAAAAAATTGAATAAAAATGAAAAAAGTCCAAGCGGCACGTATATCCGCTAGAAATAGGTAGATTTCGAGATCAGACAGTTTTGTGTGCCAGTAGAATCTTATGTATCAGATTAGTTTAAACAAAACAAACTAATTTCAAACAGATATCGAACAAATTTTAAAAAGAAAATTAGCTACCTACAAGCAAAATTATATCTATCCAATTTTGCAAAAACAAATATCAAATCTACCACAAAACATGTGTGTGACAATTTATGACACAAACCTACTCTATATCATATGTCGTGCAATTACTGCAAAATATCAAAATAGTTTATTTCTAAGAAAAAAAAATAATTTTTTCTATTCAAATCTTTTATTTTTTTGACTGTTATAAGGTTGACATTGACTGTTATAAGGTTTTTGGAAATTGTAGTTAGGGATTGCTGCAAACTTTTTTGTTGAAGCCAACAAGTCAAAAACCTTTAACTGCAGAGGTTTATATATATAAGAAATGGATTAAAATGTTTTCACAGATTCTAAATTTATGAAGATTTTAAAAATATTAGTATCCAAACGGCCGTTATAACGGATTAAAAAAACCACTTTTTTTTCTAGTATAAAGCCTATAGCTCCTTAACCATGTGTCAGATTTTTTTGATTTACGAACTTGTCCAAGATATTAATAAAACACACATTTTTCAGAAAGGTTTTTTGGTCTGGCTCCACAAATGCAACCGTGAGAGTGCCGGTTGATTCAAACGCATTTTGTGTTTTACAAGCTTTTTTGTTGGAGCCGCTCACTCAGAAAGCTCCAACCGCAGAGGTCTTTTTTTTGAAAGAAACTGATTAGGAAGGTTTCAAAGATTCTAAATTTATGAAGTTTTTAAAAATATTAGAATCCAAACGGCCGTTATAACGGATCTAAAAAACAGAGTTTTTTTCTAGTATAAAGCTTCTAGTTTCTTAACCATGTGTTGGATTGGGCTGATTTACGAACTTGTCCAAGATATTAATAAAACGCACATGTTTAGAAAAGGTTTTTTGACTGGCCTTATAAATGCGACCGTGAGAGTGCCGGTTGTTTCAAAAAAAAATTTTGTTTTGCAAACTTTTTTGTTGGAGCCGCTCACTCAGGAACCTCTAGCTGCAGAGGTCTTTTTTTAAAACAAATTGATAAAAAAGATTCCAAAGATTATAAATTTGTTAAATTTTTTGAAATATTAGTATCCAAACGGCCGTTATAACGGTTTTAAAAAATCAATTTTTTTCAGAAAAAAGCCTCTAGTTTCTTAACCACGTGTCGGATTTTGCTGATTCACGAACTTGTCCAAGATATTATTGAAACACACAAGTACAAAAAAATTTTTTGATCTACCTCAACAAATGCGACCGTGAGAGTGCCGGTCGTTTTCGTTATATCTCATATCGTTTATATATATATATATATATATATATATATATATATATATATATATATATATATATATATATATATATATATATAATTTTTTTTTTTTTTGTTTTTTTGTCTCCGCTTATCATATATAGTCGTTTGGCACAAAAATTTTTCCGAAATTCCGAGATGAAGCCCATTGCAATAGGTAGATTTTTATATGAAATCTACCTAAAAAAATCTCTTTTGACACACTTGACAACATTTTTTTGACAAACTTATAATGCCAAAATTCTCAATAATAATAATAAAACTCATTTCAAACAAACAATAATTTATTTTTTTTTTCCAAAAAATTAGGTAAAAAAATAATTAAAAATCTTTCTTTTGACACACTTGACAACATTTTTTTGACAAACTTATAATGCAATAATCTAGATTTTGGTCTAACATACCAATCCCGACCATCAAGATTTCTCCAAATTCAATGTTTCTACTCGTAATCACTTAAAATGAACGTTTTTTAAGCAAAAAATATGCAAATTTCCTTGTTTTGACACACTTGACGATTTTTTGACACACTTCCGGTACAGTTATCAAACACATCGTCCTTTCGGCTCTTTCCATTGAGTAAACCTATTTTTAGAAAAAAAAAATTTTGAAATCCGTCCAGCGGTTTTCTAGATTTCGTCGGTTGTGACGGCCGGCCGGACGGCCGACAGACAGACACACATTTTTTTTTTTTTGCTTTTTTAGAATCAGTAGGTCCTAAAACGTCGAGAAATGCCAAAAAAAGTGGGGGTAAGAATTTTACTTTGAGCTCATGAATGTAATACTTAGGTCTTTCAGACCGAAGTAATTAGGTCTATTATGAATCCATAACTCCCTCTTATAATTCCCTTGGGAATTATGAATGTCATTATTATTTCGGTTACTAAGAGCTAAACTTATAATAAAAAAGTAAAAGATAAAAAAATTAAATAAATTAACATAGTTTATGAGTTAAATTTTTTTTTCATCAAAATTGAAATGAATTATCATTAAATCAATGCCTACTTATTTAATTTGTAAATAGAAATTACAAAATAATCAAAGAAAAGTAAAATTGAAAGTTTTATCCTTTATAACTATGATGCAGAGAATCTTTCTATTTATATAAAAAAAATCGCTATTTTGAAAACCGGAATAAAATAGGAATATTCCCTTTAATTTGAACTGGAGCTGAACATTTTATTTTCTTAACTCTCGGAATTGGCGGTGAGTGTTCGAGTCGTTGCAAGTTTTCCCATTCCTGTCATAGAATACTATATTTGAGTTATTTGGATATTTGAATGATTATTTGAAGAGCTCTTTGAAAACTTGAATTATTATAAGTTCTTTTGCATGAACACTTGTTATAGTTTGAATTTCTGGGATGTGATGATGTATTGAAATTTTTTCTAAAAAAACATTTGACTTTAATTGAAAACATTTAGTTGCGCTATGTTCAGACTTCTTGCGTAATAATTGACAAACTAATGTATAGGAAGAATTTCGTGACTTTGAAATAGAGGTTAACTGCAATTCAATTTTTTTTTCATGAATGGCTTTAGATATTGGATCCTTAAGAGTTTTACACTAACATGAGCGATATTTCTTATTCTTGCTTTGAAACCACACTAAAATGCATTCAAAGCCATTTAAAAATTAATTTTGTAAACATCCTTTGTAGATTCAATACCAAAGTTTTTCAAATCTATGTGCACATCCGCATGGAGGGATCAGTTTTTTTAATTTGTAAATTTTTTTATTGTTGATCTACGGGTGTGACAACCCCTCGTACTCCAGTCCCTGCTATTGACATACGAGCTAAAGTGAGATATCACATACCACTGGTAATAGCAGTGAGTTATCATTAGCCAAGGTGATATCATAGGGGTGGTGGATGAACTCTATTCAGTCAACGGTAGCACCCTCAATCTTAGCTATGGAGTATTCATTGATGGTTCCACGTTATTGCTTACTCGAAAAATCGAGCCTTCATTTACCTCTACGTATGGGCTTTAATCATTAAGGAAGGAAGTGTGTCGTATGATCAAGGAATATGCCACTAGTTAGATTATTGGCAAATGGCAATCACATTTTTGTTTTGATCCTGCAAATTGTTAAACGAATCCCTGGTTTACCTTTTATTTTATTTTAATTTGTTCTATCCTATCATCTCATATTTTAAATATGAAAGGATTTATTTTTTAGTTATTCCTTTTATAAAAAAACATATTCGCGTCCATCAACACATTAGAACGCATGTTGTTGTTGAACCTTGGTCTTAAAAGGTTTTTATGTGTTGTTGTGACATCTATTGTAATTCCTACTACACAACACATTTTATAAAAATAAAAAAAAAATGATATTGCATCTTCATAATTCATGAATCATAATTCTGTAAAATTTGAGTCAATTTGGTTTGAATTACTCTAATTGGCATGGATTTGAATTCAGAAATCAATTTCTTTTTGAGTTCTGTCCAACATCCTTAAGTACCAAACTCCAAAAACTCTACCATTTTATCAATCAATTTACCAACAAATCGAACACATTTATCCTGTTCAGTTACAATCAATGACTCCTACACAAGATCACAACAATCTATAAAATTATCCTAATCTGAAACTGCGTTATATTTATCTATTAACTAATTTGCATCTCTTAAAAGGCACTCATGTTTGAAAACCTATTTAAAGCTGGAGAGATATTAAAGTTTTTCAATACAAATTTGGCTATACCATTCTTTAAATCTTCGGAATTATTAGTGCTTGAAATGATATTTATCTTCTTATTACGATCTTATATTTATCTTCAGCGCTTATGAAATATTTGACTTAAAAATCCGCCAAAAAAGCTTAGACTTGTTTTTAAATTTAAATCCCCTTGAGCACCAGTTCGGGGGCATGGTTTCAAATCACACCGCTGTCACCATTCTCATGGTAAGTCGAGGTTGTATGAGTGGCCCACAAATAAACAGACAAGTTTTATAAACGGTTCATATAAACATAAATTCATATAAATGAGTCGAACACGACTTCAAGTATACTAACTTATATTTAGACAAATTAACTCTACAGCGGCCGTTAAAAAATAAATGAACAAACTGCAGCAACTACGGCTAATGATTTAACAGTAATTATACAAATAAGCAGGGTTTTGCAACATAACAATCTTTTCAATTCTCAAAACTATTTATTTATTACATCTTTATCGAATGGTGGGTTGTTCAACAACTCATTCAATATATCTTTATTATATTACTGGGTACATTGATGGTTAATTAAATAATTCTTACCAGTCAATTTTATTGTACCTCATCGTTTAATGTTAATTAATAATTGCAACTACGTCCTTGCTGATTAAAATATATAACTATAGAGATGTAAACTTACCTCATCGTGAGTTATTTATAGTAGTTTTCTCTAAATTGTGTTTTTTTAGAAGATCATTTTAAGATCATTTTACAAGAGCGAAGAAGTATTTTTTTTATATATGGGTTATTAAATCTCTTGAACGATGTAATCCTGTGTATAGAAGCGGTTTTATAACCTTTTTGCAAACGACAATGATTACGAACTTATTGACACCCTAATACGGAAGCTATATTAACTCGCAATGCTTGGGTGACTTAAACTGTTTTCAAAATAAAATGCTCATAACATTGAATGAAAAATATTCAATTTACTTTATATTACTTCGGTCTGAAAGACCTAAGTATTACGTTCTCGAGCCAAAAGTGAAATTCTTACCTCCACTTCTTTTGGCATTTCTCGACGTTTTAGGACCTACTGATTCTAAAAAAGCCAAAAAAATGCCGGCCGGCCGTCACAACCGACGAAATCTAGAAAACCGCTGGAGGGATTTCAAAAAATTTTGTTTCTAAAAATTTTGAAAAAAGTTTATATATTTGATTTCGTTATAATTTTTGCAACAATTTTAGAATTTCGGAAAAAGTTTGAATTTTTGATTTAAGAAATTTTGCAATGATTTTAGACTTTTGAAAAAAGTCTCAATTTTTGATTTTTTAAGAAGTTTCGGAATATTTCTAGAATTTTGAAAAAGTTAAAATGTTTGATTGATTTTATTATAATTTTTGAAATTTTGGAAAAGGTTTCAATCTTTGATTTTGTAATAATTTTTGGAATATTTTTAGAATTTTGAAAAAAGTTTGTTTGAATTATGAATTTTTGCAATATTTTTAAAATTTTGAAAAAATTTAAATTTTTGATTTTATTATAATTTTTGGAATATTGAATTAAACTTGTTTTTTGGAAAAATTGGAAAAAGTGAAAAATTTTTGATTTTGTTATAATTTTTGTAAATATTTTTAAAATTTTGAAAAAAGTTTCAATCTTTGACTTTGTAATAATTTTAGAAAGTTTTTAGAAGTTTAAAAAATGTTTAAATTTTTAATTTTATTTTAATTTTTAGAATATTTTTGGAATTTTGAAAGAAATATGAATTTGTGATTTTGTAATATTTTCTTGAAACGCTAGATGGAGAGGTTTTGAGTAGTTTGTTGGGTGTATCATCTTTTCGTTAAGTTATGACCTGTTATAATTTTGTGGCAACGTATCAATTTCGTGTTTGTTTTGTAATAAATTTCTAAACGGAGATAATAAAATACTTGTGTTTTAACAAAGAGTTTTATTTTTAATATACATCGCTGCCCAAAACTAAAAACAATGTAGTCATAAAAATTTTTGCCAAAAACTATATCAAAATCCTTAACCCAGACCAAACTTGATAGCTCAGAGCTGTGAAATTTCAGCTCCTCCATATTTTAATTTATTCATAATTTATTTAATTTTTTTTAATTTTACATCTTAACATCTACTTTTTTTTATGAATAAACCTGTTTTGTTTTAAATAATATGTCAAATTTAATTTTTTGTCATCTTTGACACTCCAGGTTTTTAAGATCCCAAAGTGTTTGTATATAACATCCATCTCTCTTGGATCATTGTTCCTGAAGCCTGAAATAGCATTTGCTTATGCACAAAAAAACGAAAGAGTAGTCTTTAAACTTGGTTTTATGTGCTTAGAAATGCTATAATAGACATAAAAGAGAAATTATTCTTGAAGTAAAAGTCTCACATAGGTTATGTTACCTCTGTTTTGAATTTGTGTGCCCACAGACGGGTTTGTTACATAAAGAACCTTTGTGGACTGAGTTCTAAAATTTTTTACTTATGGTCTTTTTCAGTTGAGTGTTAATAATCAGATCTAGCAGTTCTTAAATGTTTATTACTCTGTCCTTACAAATGGAGGCTTGTGAAGCTTCAAAAACCTGTAGTTACTGAGAACATCCAGGAGTTGATTTAAAAATCATCCAACACAATGGTAGAATAATATATGATAAGCTCTAATAACAAAACAAGGACACATCCATAATTTTAATGAACAAAGACTGTTTCAATGTTCATTGACTGTCGAGTGTCACATTTTAATCCGTGTTCACCAAGTATGGGTTTTGCAAATTTATAAAACTAAAAGGCTTATAAAAATAAAATTAGTTTTAACAATTTCTAGGTTTATAAATAAAAAAAATTGCTAGCACGTTGTAACCAATCAAAACCAAAGATCCTTTATGCTTGTTCTCCGTTGTAAATTTTAACTTATCAAATTTATAACTTTTGTTTACTTTTAACATAATCGATTAAGTGACGTCCCAGTTTCTCAAAATAAGCGATAACATAACAGATCGTCACAAACTTGTTGTTGCACATTTTAAATCAATTTTGCAATAAATAAAATAAATTGGTAATATTATCAATCATTTTGACATTTTCGTTTGTTAGAAAATAACAAATTTCTAGATTAATTTTATCAAATTGTTTAAATTTACAAAATAAATAAAAAGATGTTATTGATTACAATTGATAAATTGTCGGGAAAAAATCATTCGAACTTTCAACTTGATTTTTAACAAAAGCTGGATGAGCTTCTTTTCTCAACTGATAAATTAAATACAATAAAATATTAAGAACATTTATTTATAATTAATGACTATACTGATGTCATCAGAACATATCTTCATATCTTCTAATAATTTTTGTTTTGTTTATCTCGTTACAGTTGGTATCAGCAAATCCTAATCAACGGAATTGGAGAGGAATATTAATAGCATTATTAGTTATCATTGTTGTTTTAGCATTAATAGTCACATCGGTGGTAAGACTTTTTTCTGTAATATTACATTTCAGTATAGTAACAACATAATTTTAAATTTTCAGCACACATGTTTGGTAGATATTAAAAAACAGCTTAAAAACACACACAAAGTTTGTCCTATTATAATATTACGAATTTATGTCGATACCGATATTAACCGATAACTCAATTCGTAACTAACCACAGCAAAATTTATTCCGTTTGCTCGTAGTGTGTAAGATTTGATGTCTTATTCGGTTCATTTGTGTAACACAGATTATTTTGGTGTCAATTCAAAAATTGAGTTTTAGACCTTATAGTTTACCATGTCTATTTATTATCGTTTGTTTCAACAATAAGTAAAAACGAAAATCAATCTCCAATCAACACTACGCAACTTCTAGGTTCTCCTTTAACTCACAAATGCCTTCTATCTATATCATGGTGCCTCGCGTACTCCCGATAGCATATGCCTCTGACAATTACCGTGAGAAAATTAATAGTCTCTGTGATGTTTAAGGGGTGCTCGCGGATGAACTGTATTCAGTCAAGTGTAACACACTGAATCTTAGGTATGGAATATTTCTTGAATATGGGAAACACTTGTTTGCTCAAAGAAACGTGCCTTCACATAACTTTTTATCTGTGATTTAATGATTAAGGAGGAAAGTAGATCACAGGATCGGAAATTTGATAGATTTTTAGCAACCCAATTAACCTTATGATGTCTTGTCTGGAGATATTGCGTATGATATTATTGGATTGTATCATGGAATTCTCATATTTTTAACCTAGCTAAGAACGCTGTTCGAAAATTGGGCTTAATTGGGACGATGTCGTAAGTTTTTTTAATAACGAACAGCTTCTACTAATTTACAAATCATTTATACATCTCTGTATGGAGTAATGTTCTCGCATATGGGGTGAAGCTTATAATAGTAATTTGAAGTGCCTTGATTTTGTTCAGTGCAGAGCTATTGAACTGATTGGCAACTCAACTCTTACTAATGAGCTTGATTCTTGACAGACAGATGACAGACGAAATGTTGCTGATCTGACAATTTTCTACAAATACATTATGGATGAACGAACAATTAAATCATCTTTACCTAAACTAGCAAACCTATCGCGCAATTGCTGAAGTCCATCCTTTTATCATATAACCTAGAACTGTTGCTTTTAAACGTGATTTTTCAACAGAGTCTCTCATTTCTGGAACGCCTTACTTTCATGTTTTTTTCCTGATAGCTTTATTTCTCAAAATTTTAAAGTTAGCGTACATAAATTTCTTAGAGAAACTTTATTTATTTAAACTTAATCCCAATATCTAGCTGGCAGAGACGTTAATTAATAACTTATTGAAACACTCAACATGCCTAACTTAGAATAAAAAAATCAGCCTAACCTGAAGCCTGCCTTAATTCTCTTTCATTGACACCACTTTCAAATGATCCTCTTCGTTTTAGTGAACTCTTCTCTGGTCACTTTCTTATCGTAATCCGGTAGAAATAGACATTCCAAATTGCAATAATTCCCATAGAGGTGAAAATTGGTACAGACCTGTGTGCGTAAAAAGTTATTCAAGGTGAAAGGTCAAAAAAATCGGGTTTTTGCGTTTTTCTCGTCAACGGTAAATATTATTGCCAAAATAGTTGGAATAAAACTTGTAGATCATTAAATTTTCTACAAAAAATGTTCTAATACTTTTTTTCGTATGAATCACCGTTTAAGAGATATCACGGTTTCAAAAGATGAAAATACTAAAAAACACGTCTACGTCGTCTATATGCATCATTAGACTTTTAATATTATGGTATCAGTAACAATATTAGTATGTGTAACTTACACATCCAAATTATACGAATCAAGAATATAAAATATTAAAGAATATACACTTAAAAGAAACTCAGTCCCCAATTTCATTCGTCCGTATAACCTTGAGAACCATCTGTTTGCTTTTCTTTTGTTTTTGAGTATGAATTAGCCCCTTACCCATTATCACTCTTTCATGCTGTTGGAATGCGTAAAACACAAAAGTCATCCATTTATGATTGCTTTCAACCCGTGGAAATTGAAATGGACAATACAACTGCTACTTACATTATCGATGGAGGACATCTATTACATCGCGTTGTATGGGATCAAGAAGAAACATTTAACGTTATTTTTGATAAATATGTCCAATATGTACATAGACATTTTGGTCATAGAGTAGTTATAGTATTTGATGGTTACGAAAAACATTAAAGCTGCAGAACAACGTCGTCGTAATACAAAAACATCTTCTTCTTCTGATGTCGTTTTCGATAAATTTATAACAGTTACAACAAACTAACAAAAATTTCTTGCAAATACTTATAACAAGTCTCGCTTTATTTAAATATTATGTGAAACATTTACAACAGCAAACATTTCAGTGAAACAGGCTGATAATGACGCTGATGTACTCATAATTGAAACAGCAATAGAAAAATTTAATACAACAAATGCAACTATTGTTATTGGTGAAGGTGTTGATTTGTAGGTGTTGCTAACTGCACGCACTCCACTTGATTAAATTATTTATTTTTTGAAGCCTGGGAAGGCTCAACAACAAACAAATATATGCATCAAAAAATTTATCTGCCTATCCCAAAGGGGTAAAATATAACAACATACAAATTATTTGAAAAACGTAATGATTTAAATCAATCTGCCGAAGTGTTCCAATATATTGGCTTATCTCCCCAAGTCCTCATCATGAATGGGATTCGCTTTCTTTATGCCATGTATGGAGCTCCAAAAAAAATTAATTGTATCGACAAGTATAGATATTTGAGCTTTGTTAAAATACTCGTAAAATAAGAGTCGAACTATCTTGTCTTCCTCCAAAATCTGCATCTGCTTACCAACATTTATATCATATATTTTACCAAGTTCAAGTGTGGCAAGGAAATCAATTGGATCCAGAAGATTGGGGATGGAAATTAATTGATAATATTTTACAGCCAATTCAAACTTTACTCCCTCCTGCTCCATAGAAACTTCTTAACACCATTTTTTGCAATTGCAAAAAAGGTTGTTCATGCAAGCTGTGGCTGTAAAAAAGTTGGATTGCTTTGCTCAGTAGTATGTCCCAACTGTCAAGGCCAAACTTGCTCAAATGTTGTGTCAAGTACAACGGATGAAGATTTATCAGAGGTGTATGACGAGACAACTGATATATCTTTCTTAGATCAATCCACCGATATCGAGGTAGAAGAAGAAGAAGACAGCGAAGAAGGCATTACTGTTGAAGTTGAGTTATTATTATCAACAGTATTATTTTTTAATAAAGCCTTTTTAGTCATCTCTCTTTTGCAATCATTAGGTTGGACGACTATTGTGAGCCCATTAAACCACCAAATCACACTATGGCCACTTTAACCTGTGATGACTAAAAGGTTTAATTATCTAATTTTATCTAGTAAAAATGGCTCACAATAGATCGTGAAATATTCTTACAGGGGTAACCACGTTAAAAAAAAGCGCCAAGCACACTACCGCATGGGTGGTGCGGAAATATGTACATATTCTATAGAATACGACTTTTTTATGTTTTGACACCGCGATATCTCTTAAACGGTGATTCATAGGAAAAACAGTATTAGAATTTTTTTTGCATAAAATTTAATGATCTACAAGTTTTATTTCAACTCTTTTGGCGATAATATTTACCGTTGACGAGAAAAACGCAAAAAACCGATTTTTTTTACCTTTGACCTTGAATAACTTTTTACGCACACATGGGATCGATGGGGACTTTTGACATATTATTTATAATGGTGAACTTAAGGTCTGTACCAATTTTCAGCTCTATGGGAATTATTGTAGGCCTAGCCCTTTTTTTATGTCTATTTCTACCGGACTATCGGAGCACCACGAAAATCAATAGTCGAACAATTGGTACTTGAACTTAATACCAATAGAATGTCAAGGCTTTATAGAAGATTCAGCAATCATCGGTTTTGGAGCAGAAAACAGTGCACATACCAACTGTTCTTCGATTGTTATTCACATCGTAATACCAAATGTCGTAAATTTTTTGATTACCTTATGCACATTACGTTTAATTCATCCTTTCATCGCTCGTTACAGTTTTTCTGAAGTACATGCAGCTTTTCTTCGTGATGTTGCGTTATTAAGGGGTTGTTGCGCTAGTTGTGCGTTTCACCTTGAAGACGATATATGTCAATATATGTTAGCTTTCACGGTTTTCTTTGATTGAAATATTAGTTAACAATTCGGTGTTTCGGTGCGAACAATAGTATTTAATAAGAATATTCAACAGTTTAAAAACTACAACGATTAATCGTAGAAAGCTTCACTTCACAACATCCAAAATAATATACAAAACTTCTCTTAAATAACATTTAAAACTTTATTCACAATAAAATTTACTTAACATAATCACATTTCACTAAAACTATTTACACTATCGCAATCTAGTTTAAACTGATTTGTCGTTCTGCAAAAGGAATTTGTTAAATATAATTTAAAAAAATAATTAAGTGATGAAGAAGTTTCAACTTTGAAATTGTCATCGCCTCAACGGCGTAATCG
Source organism: Diogma glabrata (assembly GCA_963693315.1). Lineage (NCBI taxonomy): Eukaryota > Metazoa > Arthropoda > Insecta > Diptera > Cylindrotomidae > Diogma > Diogma glabrata. The sequence continues at coordinate 36,098 of CAVNZG010000428.1, read as the reverse complement.
ATAGCATGTCTGCCCAAAGATTCGAGCCGGGCACTGACGAGGGTAGGTTCGAATCCGATCCGAAACACGTAAAAATGTGAATTGTAGTTTTTTTCTGAGAAACATCAAACCATACCTTTGAATTGAAAATATTCCAATTACTTCTTTACTTACTTGAGTTTAATTGATCTCAAAAATCCAAAATAAATTTAATATTCCTTAATGTAGTCTAATGTTAATACATATAGAACTACAAATTGACCAAGTGTCAGCCACTGATTTCACATTGATTGGAAACAATCAATAATGACTATACAATCGTGACTTAGGATGTTAATTAGAATAGAAATGTTCCCCATTCTATGAATTCACACAAAGTATTGTCTAGAAATTTAATGCAAAAAATCCCATATAATGTAAAAGCATTTCCATAATATGGAGTCTAATGACAGTGGAAAAATTCAACTTAAGTAAAAAAAAAAAAAAAAAAAAAAAAAAAAAAAATAATTAAGTGATGAAGAAGTTTCAACTTTGAAATTGTCATCGCCTCGACGGCGTAATCGATAGCGTGTCTGCCCAAAGATTCGAGCCGGGCACTGACGAGGGTAGGTTCGAATCCGATCCGAAACACGTAAAAATGTGAATTGTAGTTTTTTTCTGAGAAACTTCAAACCATACCTTTGAATTGAAAATATTCCAATTACTTCTTTACTTACTTGAGTTTAATTGATCTCAAAAATCCAAAATAAATTTAATATTCCTTAATGTAGTCTAATGTTAATACATATAGAACTACAAATTGACCAAGTGTCAGCCATTGATTTCACATTGATTGGAAACAATCAATAATGACTATACAATCGTGACTTAGGATGTTATTTAGAATAGAAATGTTCCCCATTCTATGAATTCACACAAAGTATTGTCTAGAAATTTAATGCAAAAAATCCCATATAATGTAAAAGCATTTCCATAATATGGAGTCTAATGACAGTGGAAAAATTCAACTTAAGTAAAAAAAAAAAAAAAAAAAAAAAAAAAATAATTAAGTGATGAAGAAGTTTCAACTGTGAAATTGTCATCGCCTCAACGGCGTAATCGATAGCATGTCTGCCCAAAGATTCGAGCCGGGCACTGACGAGGGTAGGTTCGAATCCGATCCGAAACACGTAAAAATGTGAATTGTAGTTTTTTTCTGAGAAACTTCAAACCATACCTTTGAATTGAAAATATTCCAATTACTTCTTTACTTACTTGAGTTTAATTGATCTCAAAAATCCAAAATAAATTTAATATTCCTTAATGTAGTCTAATGTTAATACATATAGAACTACAAATTGACCAAGTGTCAGCCATTGATTTCACATTGATTGGAAACAATCAATAATGACTATACAATCGTGACTTAGGATGTTAATTAGAATAGAAATGTTCCCCATTCTATGAATTCACACAAAGTATTGTCTAGAAATTTAATGCAAAAAATCCCATATAATGTAAAAGCATTTCCATAATATGGAGTCTAATGACAGTGGAAAAATTCAACTTAAGTAAAAAAAAAAAAAAAAAAAAAAAAAAAAAAAAAAAAAAAAAAAAAATAATTAAGTGAAGAAGAAGTTTCAACTTTGAAATTGTCATCGCCTCAACGGCGTAATCGATAGCGTGTCTGCCCAAAGATTCGAGCCGGGCACTGACGAGGGTAGGTTCGAATCCGATCCGAAACACGTAAAAATGTGAATTGTAGTTTTTTTCTGAGAAACTTCAAACCATACCTTTGAATTGAAAATATTCCAATTACTTCTTTACTTACTTGAGTTTAATTGATCTCAAAAATCCAAAATAATTTTTTCTATTTTTTCAAATTTTCTTGGTAAATCTATTTTTTACAAAGAAAGCTCCAGAAATTGTGATGAAATCTACGTCATTATTTTGAACATATTTTATTTTTTGCTTTTGACCCTTTTTCTTGGCAACAATATTATGTTGATTTTAGTATTGAAATATTGTGAAGCAAGTTGTGGTTGAAATTGGGGAAATTGAGGATAAATACAACTTTGATTTGCATATCATTGCGATTATGTAGAATCTTAAAAATATTTATGTTTGTCTAAGGCTGTCGGCTCCTCTGAGTCTGATAAATCTTCAGCTCTTAAACCTTCGCCTATTGTACCTATATACAACAATGTTTAGACATAGTAAGAGATCAGCATTCCTTCATGCAATGAAGTATTCCTTCAAAATAAGTTCAAAGCAGCACAAATTGGTTGATGGTAAACGGCGTATAATAATGGCAATTACACGAATTATTTTTTAATTGGGGTTTCTTTTAACTTAAAAAAGCTTAATTGGAGAGAAAATTGCCGTTCAAACATTCGGTGAAACTATTCGAATCCATGTTTCGTTTCAATATCCATAAAGTGGGATCAGATAGATCAAGAGGGTGGTCACGTTTTCAATTTTCCAAAGGTGGACACACTACCCCTAGACCCTTGGATTCCAGCCATTTCAGTTTTTAAGCTAGAAAAAATGTGTTTTTATGTAATTTAGGGTTTTCCTTACTCTTTTGTTTTTGGATAAATTATTTAATGTTTGCCTTGAAAAACTTAATATAAAACCAACATTCATTATAAGATATGTTGATGATGTTCTTATAGTCTTACCAGAAAATTTTATTCAAGAAACGTTAGATATTTTTCAATCTTTTGATCATCAAATAATATAAAATTTACTGTTGAAAAAGAAAATCAATGACAAATTAATTTTTTAGATATGACTCTATATTGTTTTGAAAACAAAATTATCACAAGTTGGTGCAAAAAAGATTTAAATGCAAGACGTATATTAAATTATTTTTCTTTACATCCAAAAATCATGAAATTGAAAGTAGTAAAATCATTCATAAATTGAGTTTATTCACTAACACATCCTAAATTTATAAACAATAACATAAATGAAATGATAAATATTTTGGAAATAACAATTATCTCTCTGTACAAATAATCAAATTTTTGGCTTTATAACGTATATTTCAAATCTGACAGATAGTTTTAAAAAAATTTTAAATGAACCAAATAATTTAATGACAATTTCAACTAAAATTATAAACAAATCACAACAAATATATTTTACTAATCTTAAGGACAAAATTAATAAGAAGAAAAAATTTGATATTGTTTACAAAATTAATTGTTGTTGTGGAAAATCATATATGTATTGGACAAACAAGCCAAAGGTTAAAAGAAAGAATTCATGGTCACAAAAGTAATAATATTAAATTAAAACAAAAAATTACAGGTCTTGCCCAACATTCAAATGACAATCAACACATTTGGAACATGGAACATCCTTGAATAATCTCTTCAGAAAAACACGAAAAAGAGAGAAATGATTGAATCAGCATATCTTCATTTGAATAAACCGAACTCGATAAATTTTAAAACAGATACCGAAAATTTAAAAAAATCCTACAATCACCTTTTAAATACCTTTATGCTTCACAATGATATAAAGTTGTTATAATGTCTAGGATACGCAATATATAAACACATTCATAAAAACCGGGGCGTTATGAGAGGGCATTATGAATTCATAACGCCCGCTATTAAGACGCTAAAAAACTAAATAATTTTATTTTTAGTGTGGTTTTGTCGTCACAATGTAAATAATTTTTATTCAATTTAAGCTAGTAAAAGATTTTGACATTTGTTAAAAATGTTTAGCAACATTTTAGTTATTTTGTTCATATAGTTTTCCAAAACTATCAAATTATTTTAAACGTCATACAATGTTTTTGTCATACGCTACAAAATTTAGGAGAATTTGTTTACATAGCAACGTTCAAACAACAAATATTTATTTTAAACTTCAAAATAGTTATTTTCTTGGCATACTACGATACATTTGTATTTGTTTGCATATCAATATAGATTAACAAATAAAATTTTTTCTTAGTTTTTAGCTTATTAAGTGAAGCATAAAATCTTGTATGCACCACTGGCGTTACTGGGTATTACGCCCATCAAACGACATCCATCCCTCGGGCCAGAGGCCCTCGGGCTAGATTACGTCGCTTTCCGGGCGCAATAACCTACATAACGGCCTAGGTACATAAATAGCTATTAAATTCAAAAAGAAAAAATAATTTCATTTTTACTTCTAGTTACCTTTTTAAACAAATTATAATTTCTAATGTCATTTCCAAAATTTTTTTAAAATCATTTTTAAATTCAAATATTTTATGCTTGTACTTAAATATTTTGTAAAAAATTTTTATTGTTAATTATATTTATGAATCGTGAATATCGTGTGATTAAATTTAAAATATTTAATTGATTAAAAATTAATATTTAAATAAAATCAGACTGGAAAAAGGTGCAATTAACTTTTTTAATTTAAAAATCCAAGAAATATATTTTGTTTTTGTCTAATAAAATGTGCTGTTTAGTAGGAATTGCACTATGTGTCACAAGAACACATAAAAAGCTTTTAAGACTCAGTTCTTACAAAAACATGCGTTTTAAGGTATTGATGCACGCAACTAAATGTTTTAGTAGGCAGCTCAGTAAATTTAATTTCATTGGAAAAAAATCGGTTTTGTATGAATTATAGTGCGAAATATTTTACTGTACTTATCCTTTATTGTCTGTCTTAGGCGCTCTTTCCCTTAGGCGCTCACTTCCCTAGAGCTAGTTCAAAATTAAATTCAAGTGAGATGCGTTCGATTTCTTTTAGGATTATAATAGTGACAGAATAAAAATTCTGTACAGTTCCAGTCATAGAATTGGGGAATATTGGCAAAGATAATGAGCACTGTTTGGTCCTGCATTTCCCCCGAATCCAAAAGTAAGAGTTCAAAAGTTTAGATTTATTTGGACAACACACAAATGCAGTTTACTCAATAAATATTAATATCTATAAACTATTAATATCTATAAAATTACTATCTATATATATATATATATATATATATACATATATATATATATATATATATATATATATATATATATATATATATATATATATATATATATATATATATATATATATATATATATATATATATATATATATATATATATATATATATATGTATATATATATATATATATGTATATATATATATATATATATATATATATATATATATATATATATATATATATATATATATATATATATATATATATATACTCTAAATTACCTAAAAATATTACTGGTGAAAAACACGTGAAATCAGTAAGGTCTGGAAATGAAGTTTTATTTTTGTATATTTAGGTAGTGGAATTCGTTGGCATCAATAAAAAAAAATTTTCTGCGTTTTTAATTTTTTTTTAACCCTGTCTTAAGATACAGGGTGTTGAAAAATCAAGAAATTGCTCGACCCTGGTGTATTGAAATAGTCAAAACTACTACACTGATTTTAATGTTATATAGCTCAAAATGTAGGTATTGAACAGAGCTATTCAAAATAATAATTCACATTATATGACCTTGAACACTTTCTTTTAGAAAAATAACGGTAAAAAATTCAAATTCGATTTTCTGGAAATGCGTATTTTTTAAATTTTTGATTTTTTAATATGTGAAAGGTTACTAACATTTTATAAAAAATTCAGGAGGGGAAAATTTTTTGTTTGTGTTTTATTAATTTTATTGCAACACGCCTTAAAATTTTTCATCATAATTAAAAAATTGGAGTTAAAAATGAACAGTTTTTTTGGACTTACATATATGTTTTTATAATAAATTTTTAATTTTAACTCAAAATAAATATTTTACACATTTTTGATCATTTATTTAATTTTACATTACTAAATTCCGTAGAGTTAGAATAACGTCTAGCTAAGATTGATCCATCATTTGTAGGAATATATGAGTGATATCCTCGTGTTCCAGGAATTGTTTTTAAATTGGCGTATAGCTAGACGTTATTCTAACTCTCCGGAATTTAGTAATGTAAAATTAAATAAATGATAAAAAATGTGTAAAATATTTATTTTGAGTTAAAATTAAAAATTTATTATAAAAACATATATGTAAATCCAAAAAAAACTGTTCATTTTTTAAACTCCACTTTTTTATGATGAAAAATTTTAAGGCGTGTTGCAATAAAATTAATAAAAAAAAAACAAAAAATTTTCCCCTCCTGAATTTTTAATAAAATGTTAGTAACATATGTACCTTTCACATATTAAAAAATCAAAAATTTAGAGAATACGTATTTCTAGAAAATCGAATTTGAATTTTTTACCGTTATTTTTTTAAAAGAAAGTGTTCAAGGTCATATAATGTGAATTATTATTTTGAATAGCTCTCTTCAATACCTATATTTACAGCTATATAACATTCAGTTATTCGAGCAATTTTTTGATTTTTCATCACCCTGTATCTTAAGACAGGGTAAAACAAAAAAAAATAAAAACGCAGAAAAATTTTTTTTATTGATGTCAATGAATTCCAATACCTAAATATACAAAATTGAAACCTCATTTCCAAAATTGCATGTTTTTTGCTGATTTCACGTGTTTTTCACCTACTGTTAAAATATAATGTTAAAAAAACAGTTAAGATTTTTACTCGATTTTCCCTTTTTTCATTACAGGTTCTTTTAACACCGCCAGATGAAGGACCACGTATAAAAGGTCAACGTATTAGACTGCAAGATATAGTTGATGGTGAATACCAACCACTCCTTGTAAATGGCACATGGATTAGTAACAATGAATTTTTATATCAAAATTCATGGGGTGGAATTAGTATACTTAGTACAATAAATTTAACTGAAATAATTTTAATGTCAAATACAACATTTGTAAGTAAACGTTTATTTCTTCTATTTGCATTATAAAAACATTAAAATATAATAAATCAAAATAAAGCAAAGTGTAAAAAAAATTTCAATCAATTTTCAATTTTTCAATTATAAAAAAAAAATCATAAATACAAAAACAGATTTGGTACAATTTTTTTGTTGCTTTGATTTGTTTATAGTAATAGGAATGGAAATGAACACAAAAATTGAAATTTAATTTCATTTCTTTTCATTTTATCAATTGAAATTTCTATACCATTTCGGTGTCATGTTTTTATGATAAATGTTGAAAATGTCAGAAAAGAATTTTAAAGTCTTATCTAATCATAAAAGTAAAAATTGCTACCAAGGTTTAATTAAATTTTTATCAAATCTTTATTGGTTAATACAACGAGGCAATAATTATAGTTAGTATTAGTATAGTTATCAGTCGAGACAAAGTGATAAAAATCATGATTTTTCTGACTGTTGCATATTATCTTTTTTTTAACGACTGTCATAGAAAATAATGTTTTTTAACGACTATCATAGAAAACAATGTTTTCTATTCTATCTATCAGGTTAAAAGAGAAAGTTGGCTTTTGCTGTTTAGCGAGCATTTTTTAATTTTTTCTGCTCTTAAGCGGAAAGTAAAAACACAAGTAAAACAGAAGACACAATGGACAGAGACATACTATTAAAATTTATTAATTTCTTCTCTCCAAAACACTTTTGATTTTTTGGCTCTATAACCCGAGGACTTCTTTTTTAAAAAAGGCATTAGTCTTTTATATTTACTAATATCCAAATTTTCTTTAACGATGAATGTTGATTTTAACATTGAATAATTTGACCACATTGTTGAAGACTTTTTTGTTAGCGATAGTTCACCAAAATATGCCAAAAACACATCTTCAGAACAAAAATTTCCTGTTTTATTGTTCTTACACCAATTGATAAATAATAGGTAAGCTTTTTCATACCGGACTTTAGATTTTTCAGGCAACAGATCTAAAGTTAAATATTTGGCGGCTTCTTTTATATGAGGTGAAGTGCTAATTATATCACTTTCATCACTACTGCTCATTTTAAATTGTTTTTATTTAAAAATAGATATAAACTCTGTATAAATTTTTAATTTATTAATTTAAAATTTTAACTTGACTTCCGATACGTTTTTTAAACAACAAATAAATGCCTCCTTGGCAACTTTAATCGTATTTGTCGGCAGTCGTTAAAAAATAGTATGTAACATTGCTGCTCTGGCATGATTGCTTGTTTCGGCTGCGCCTCAACCAGCAATTTTCATGCACGAGCAGCAATGTAGTACTTTCTGCTCTTAATATACAATGTACTATTGCACGATCAGGCGATTTTGCATGTTTACTGATTCGTAAATAAACATAGTAAGTTTCGTTTACAAATCACAGGTCGGCAAGTAATTACTTTTGAAATGAAATTTTATGAAATGTTCTTTAAAATGTTCTTTAAAGCATTAAAACTTAAAAATGAATTTCATTATTTAAATAATTTTAATTGAATTTTTATTGACCGTGCAAATATATAATAAGCATTTTGGGCATTAGTGGTACATTCCCATTCCCTAGTCAAAAGGAATAGAAAATGGGCTTTGAAGTTTTCTCAAAAGTCCTAAATTTAAAAGTTTTTGAGCCTGCCTGTTCACAACAGTTACTTTCAGGTTGGTTGAAATTGCAGCTATTAAACAGGCAGTTGAAGTATGATATCTGAAGAGCGGCGTTTACACAAATATTCCGGCTGCAAACAATTTTCTAATATTTTTTTAATTGGTGGGACACTGTCTTATGAGGAAACACATTCGAGTAGATTAAAAAAGATTCTTCTCGTATAATTGCTGTCGCAGCTACAACAAAAAAGGAAAAGCAGGATATGTTCTCCGATAGTCTCCTCCACTATTAGCCGCTTGTGCTTGTTAATCATCGTCAAGGTAGTCAATCTAACCCTATTTAACCCAACCAATTTAGATTTTATTTTTCGATTATTGGTTATCTTATTTATTGCAAAGTGATGATATTCATTTTACACCACTTTGCCTCGGTTCCTAGACTATTAAGAGCATCAAATACTATGCGTTTCGGTTCCAGTTTGGTAGTCAGGGCTGATACACCTTTTCTGATTTGCTTTTCTAACGGTAGCTATCTCTGGTTTGCTCGGCTCAAGTGCAACTTATTTAAACTTTCTCTATCAATCCTTAGCCTGAAATAAATGTAATTTATCTGAGATCATCAATGAAATGAGTGCATTCAGCACTTAATGGCAAGCTCAACTTTCCGCACACAAACAATCAACACTTAGTGCAACACTTACCATTCTGACCCCCATCAAATATTATTAACAAAACCAAATAACATTGCCGTTTTCCTGATAATGATTTGAGAAATTCAAAATTTATATTACATCATCTGCCATCTATAGTTTTCCAGTTGGAATTTTTTTCAGACTTCAGGTTTAAAAAAGAAGTTTCCTAAATATAATTTCTGTTCTTAAGTGTTATTTTTGAGGAATTTAAATAAACGTTACAGTAGTTTCGGTAGGAAACTAGTCGTGCCTTTGGATTGCTCAATTTTCCATAAAGCTATGGGTTTTTCTTGCTCTCTTTCCCATACAAGGTTGTACAACTGGTCAAGTAATGGTCCATTACTGGCAACCAGTAACGCATTAATGGCAGAGTAATGGCAACTATGACTGGGCCATTTACACAATTTTTCTGGATGATAATTTCGGACATTTCTGTGAAGGGGGATCAGAATTTACTCACAACCTGGCACATGCTTGTCGTAGGAGGCGGCTGAATGTGCTGCGATGTTCGTAGACTGAATGGCTTAGAGACATCTTAGCGTCTCAGGTAGTAGGTGAATTTATTGCCCAGATGAACCCCCAACATAGTTGGGTGAACTTCATCGAGCAATACGGATTCACTGCAGTGAACATCACAAATCAGGTATGCCAGTATGCCTTATTCAGCAGCCCTGGAAACTGGATAGAATTCCCTGGACCAATCACCCATTAATCCGAAACAAAAATTGATTAAAGAAACGCACACGATGAAGAAAAAAGAAAAAACATCAAACCGGAAAAACAATCAAATATCGACAAATATCGTGTCGCACCGGGACACGAATTGGGAACTGGAACGTCAGAACTCTAACAGAAACATTATAAATATGATATAAAAATTATCCAAGGACATTTCAATGCTAAAATTGGAGCCGATAACACTGGCATGACATCAATCATGAGCAGATGTGCGCTAGAATCAGCACGAAACAACAATGGTGATAGACTCATCGATTGTTTGTCACAAACCAGCTATTCAAAGGAGGCAGTAAATTCCCACATAAGAACATACACAAATACACTTGGACATCACCCGATGGAAGAACCAAGAATCAAATCGATCACGTACTGGTTAACAAAATATTTCTGTCCTCTCTTCAGGATGTCAGAACAATGCGTGGAGCAGACATACACAGCGACCACCAAATGGTAATAGCAACATTCAAAATTAAACCAACCGCTGTGAAACAAAACAAGTCGAATCGGAGAAAATTCAACACCAATAGATTGAGAGACAAGAACATACACTACATCTTCAAACAATCGCTCCAGCTCAATCTATCAGGACATGAAGCCATCAATATTGATCATAAATGGGAACAAATTGAAACAACCTACATCAACACTGCTGCAGATGTGCTCGGATACCAAGACAAGTCCCGCAAACCATGGATTAGCAAATATACTTGGAAGAAAATTGAAGAACGTCGACAGCTCAAGGTGCAACTATGTCACCAAAACACAACTGAAGCGCAGAGCAAATATGAAAGTACAGTTAAACAAGTGAAAAAGATGGCAAGGAATGATCGCAGAAAATACACTGAAGACATTCTTCAGACTGCTGAAACAGCAGCCGCAAACAGAAATATGCGCACGCTACATCAATGCGTAAGAAAGGTCACAAACAAGTACACGTGTAGGTGTACCCCACCAATAAAGAATGAATCTGGTGAAACCCTAACAACAACTGAACAGCAGCTTAATAGATGGAAAGAATACTTCGAAGACAACAACCTAAATAATGAGGAAAGTTTCCAGTCTGCAGATGGCACTAATAACGAAACTATCAACACCCATCCACCGACGGAGCGGGAAGTTAGAAGTGCCATACAGAAACTGAAGAACAACAAAGCAGCTGGTATAGACAACATACCAGCGGAAGTATTCAAAGCAGATACAGCTACCACAGCTGAAATCCTAACACCACTATTAGCTGACATATGAAGTTCTGGAAAAATACCGGTCAAATGGAAAGAGGGTTTACCCATAACAATTCCAAAGAAAGGTGATCTAAGAGAATGTAAAAATTGGCGGGGTATATCCCTGCTCAACACCACAATGAAAGTATTAGCGATGATCATTCTGGAAAAAAAATCTCCATCAATTAACAAAAAATTAAGAAACGAACAAGCTGGCTTTAGACCAGGCAGAAGCTGTACAGATCATATCAACACAATCCGTATCATCGTCGAACAATCTAACGAATGGAATTCGCCACTGTACATACCCTTCGTGGAATTTGAGCGGGCGTTTGACACAATCAACAGAACTACTATCTGGAAATCGCTTTGTGAAATGGGCATCCCAAATCAGATAATTGATTTAATCAAGGAAATGTATCGGAATGCTGGGAACAAAATTCAATACAAAGGACAGCAAAGTGATAAGTACTTTAACAACCGGGGAGTAAAGCAAGGCTGTGTGTTATCACCGCTACTATTCCTCATAGTACTAGATAGTGTCATGCGAAAGCTCGAGAACGAAATTCCAAATGGCATCCAATGGGGTTCATTAAGACGGCTCAATGATCTAGACTACGCAGACGATATCTGCTTGCTTACACACAGACATGCCGACATGCAGCAGAAAACACAGAAGCTGTCAATCCTTGCACATGAAGTTGGGCTCAAAATCAACATCACCAAAACAAAGCTAATGAAACTGAACACCAACGTGAGTACACCAATCAACATAAATAATACAAAAGTCGACGATGTCGACAAATTCGTATATCTTGATTGTACTGTAGCGAAAACAGGCGGAACAGAAGAAGACATCAGTCAACGCATCAACAAAGCAAGAAACACATTTAACTTGCTTCACAAGATTTGGAAGGCGTCCGTCCTGTCAAGAAAAACAAAGCTACGGATGTTCAACGCATGTGTTAAGTCAGTACTGCTGTATGGATGTGAAACATGGAAACAAACACAGAAGATCACGAATAAACTTCAGGTGTTTGTCAACAAATGCCTAAGAAAATTAATCAAATGCTTCTGGCCAAACACCATCAGTAACGAAGAACTTCTGCGGCAAACTGAGCAGATAGACACTGAGACCGATATAAGAAAACGAAAGTGGAGATGGATAGGACATACACTGAGAAAGCCAGCAAAAGACATAACAAAGATGTCTCTGGAGTGCAACCCGCAAAGGAAAAGAACAGTAGGAAGACGAGCAATGACCTGGAAGAAAACAGTGCTAGCCGAAGCAGAACATATCGGAAAGACATGGAGAGAACTGAAAGCAATTGCCCCCCAATAGAGTTAGATGGTCCAGCCTAGTAGTGTTGTGGGTGGTCGTCGTTCACAAAACACAAAAGAACCATAATTTCACAAAACGAATAATAACATTTATTATAAAAAAACTTCTTTGTTTCTTTTATTTTAAAACACTTTAATTATTTACAAAATTAAATAAAATATTTATTTTTAGATGTTTATTATTTGATCATCAGATCAATTCTGAATGTTTTTCAATTAAAATTCTCCTTAAATATCTAATTAGTACATTAATAACTTATGTACTAAAAATGTATTTAAATGTATTTATAATTTCAGGTTAATTAGAAAGATAAAGTTTATTTATATATTCCGTTGCATAGCATAATGTTGTGCTACACAACACCCCTCCACCCATAAGATTAATATAAATAGATTATATAGCAGAGGTGGCCAAGCTTCACTACACGTTGAGCCGCAGTACAATAATCTCTCGTTTCGAGAGCCACAAAAAAAATTTTTTCTCCGATAGACAGCAAATATAAATTTTGCAGACTTATTTAAGTCAGCAAAGTGGCACTTTTCCTGCCTAGGCAGCAAAGCAAGTACTTTGCTGCCTAGGCAGCAAAATAATTAGACTTCATAGAAATAAACAGATATTGCGATTAAAAAAAAAAATTTTTCTCCGATAGACAGCAAATATAAATTTTGCAGACTTATTTCAGTCAGCAAAGTGGCACTTTTCCTGCCTAGGCAGCAAAGCAAGTACTTTGCTGCCTAGGCAGCAAAATAATTAGACTTCATAGAAATAAACAGATATTGCGATTAAAAAAAAAATTTTTTTAATCGATTTTTTTTTTCATTTTTAAAATTTTGCTTTATTTTTAAAGTAATAATTATTAAAATACATATCATTGTAATTAATCGGAGAAAAAATTATATGTTCAACTCGGCAGCAAGGTAGATTGACTGCCTTGGCTGAATTCCTAGCCTCGCTCGCTCGGCTATGAACTGTCAGCCGCGGCAGTCAATCTACTACTTTGCTGCCTAGTTAAACAAATAACTATTTCAAAAGTATCAGTTGTTTGGAAATATTTATTTTATTGAAAAAACAATTATGTACTTATGGTTATAAATACATACAAATTTAAAGTTTGTTACATGACATGCCTGCTGGTAGATGGCATGTTTGTTTGTAACTTGGCCGTGAATTTTCTGAAATCTGGTTCATAGTTTGTTAGCGCAGTACGAATTAATTCCGTTAAATGCTCATTTGTAAGTTGTGAACGGTGGTTTGATTTTATAAACTTCATTGTTGAAAAAAGTGATTCACAACAATATGTTGTACCGAATATGGACAGTAATCTGGCAGCAGCTTTTTTCAAATTGGGGTACTTTAATTGAGACACTAGTTTCCAAAACTCATTTGGAGATTGTGTGGCTTTGTGATGCATTTTAAGAATGTGATCTTCCTGTAGCTCTAGTAATTCCATTTCTCCTGAGGCGCTGTCATGCAAAATATAACAAGGAATCGATAAGCCCTCGTTAATAATGTTAATTTCGAATGGATTTACAAGTAAATTAAGAGAAGTATTTAAATTATTCAGATCATTAAATCGCAAGTGAAAGTCTTTTAATAATTCTGCTAATTTACTGTCGTATTCACTCAGTTTGTTATCATTAATTTTAAAGAGTCTGTTCTTCAGACGAGGAAAGTGGTTGAGTACTTTTGTTGTTAAATCTCGTTGAAAAAGTTGAATTTTTTTAATAAAACTCAGAATCGTTTGAATAAGATCAGTAATAACTTTATCTTTTCCTTGTAAATCTTTTCCTTTCCATTATATCAGTCAAAAACATACAATCATTAATCAAATCATCATCCTTTAATTCCAGATAGTGTTTTTCTTTTTCTTTGAGGAAATTTCTGATAGGTTCCATTAAATCAACAAATCGGCTTAGAACATTATAGGTGGATAACCATCGCACAAAGCAGTAAAATGTTATATCTTGAGGATGTTCTTCAAAGTCCAGTGCTTCGATAAAGTTCTTGAATTGGCGATGGGCTTTTGAATTCGTCCGAATATAGTTCACAATTTGTAGCACAGTTTTCATTACGTTTTCGTATTTAAAATATTTTGCAACTAAATGTTCACGATGAACAATGCAATGAAGTGCCGAAATTCGGGTATTCTTGGATCATTTTTTAATAGACCAACAAGGCCTACATTTTTTCCTAACATTGCAGGTGCTCCGTCAGTTCACAGTTGCTACACTTACCAAATTATTCAGTGGAATATCTGTATCTGACAATATATTATCAAGGGCACTCTTAGTATCAATACCACGAGTAGTATTTTTAAGTGCTACCAAATCCAATAGTTCTTCCTTTACGATTAAAGATTCGGAAACGAATCGGATAAATACAGCTAACTGGGGGGGGTGTCTTGTATATCGGTTGATTCGTCAAGGGCTAAGCTGAAAGCTACACTATTTTTTACATCTACTTGTAGTCGCTGTTTAATATCTTTACTTATTTCCGTAATGCGGCGCTCAGTGGTATGATGTGATACTGGAACATTGCTAAATAATCTGTGCAATTTGATATTTAAAGGATCCAGCATTTTAACCACCTGTTCCATAATCTTTTTGATAAATTTTCCCTCAGTGTAAGGTCGTTTAGCACGGGCGATGTTCCAATCGATCATAAAACTAGTCTCGGTAGTATTATCAGCTTCTGAACTAAAAGATGATAATAATGTTTGCTGATTACTTAATGCAGATTTTAAAGAGTTTATTTTATTTGTTCGGATGTTGGTATTCAACGGATAATTATCCAAAAATTTACTATGGTTTTTTTCGTGATGCCGTTTTAAATTACTGGTTTTATAATGAGCAAGTGATTCATTGCAAATAAGACACCAAGGTTTTCCCCCTTTATCGATGAATGCGTATGCTTCAACCCATTCTTGCCTGAAGCTACGATTTTATCCGTCATATCTCCTTTTTTTGTGGTCTGACATATTTAGCAGTTAAATTAAAAAACGGAGTACTCATAAAAAACACGCAAAATATTATATTTCGCTACAAGAGATGAAATCACCGTTTTTTTCTTGCAATTTCCTTAAGTTTTTAATTTCGTTTTTGGTTTAGGGTAATATCTTACTGTCGTAGATGTAGAAGCGGTTGAGGTAGCATATGTCGGATTTGCACGTGTTTTTAATTCTATTTAATTATGAACTTATTCATTTTTTAATTAGAATATTAAAGGATACATTAAATTTAACGTCGGCAAATTGCCTAAAGATAAAATATCAAAAATATTGTTTATAAAAAAATTGCAGAAAAAGATAATCATAGAAAAACCAAAATCCAAAAGGAAAGACTTGATTTTGAGAAAGATTTTTGTGCATTAATTTGAAACGAATACAGGTGATTTTATTTTTAGTCCACTAGAATATGTTAAACGTATAACCTTAAATAATAAAATTAGTTAAATTTATTTATAACAGCGGATTATACTTAAACTTGATTCGCGAAGTAAAGTAGTATCAAACTAAAATAAAGCCGCAAAAAACTCCAATAGTAGTAACTTCGACAGGACAGACCTAAATATAATAAAATGATTGCATTAAATCATTTTATATTATTATTTTAAATATTTTATTTTACTTGTTATATTTTCATATTATATTAAACAGCATTATAAATTATATGTATTATTTCTAATTTTGTTACAATTTTTATGAATTATTAAATATTATTTAATTTTTTCATTTCTTTTCGAGAGCCGCATTTATTCTTTTAAAGAGCCGCATGCGGCTCGCGAGCCGCGGTTTGGCCATGTGTGTTATATAGTAATAGAAAAATTATATATATAACTAGAACTATTAAAGTTTAATTTCATTTTATAAAAATTATTTCAAATTTATTTTAATCAATATTGTTTTAAATGAATTTTTTTTTTTTAAACTAGAATAAACTTCTAATAATTCAAAATAGTAATATATTTCTTATATGAATTTTAACTAAATTATAAGACAATTATAAATTGTTTTTATTTTGAGAAAAAAAAAATATAATACAAAGTTCTTATATGTATATTATATATTTATTATATAAATTTGTACAAATTTGTTTTTTTTTATTTCTGTACATATTTAAATATCGAATTCGTTTTTAAATTTTTTCAATCGATTATTATGAACTGTTTTTAATGTTTTTCCAATCTCAATTATTGAATTTTCTTCTGTTAAGATTTCATTAATTTTATAAGGTCCTAACCACAATGGAGAAAGTTTTCCTTTACGATTTTCATTTTTTAATAAAACTAATTCACCTTGAATAAATTTCATAGGGTTGATAGAATTATCATATAAAATTTTAGATCGTTCTTTAGAATTAACTATATTAGATTTCGCTATGCCAAAAGAGTTTTGCATTTTAAAGTTTAATTGTTTAACGTAATCATCATAATTATATAGTGGTTGAATGGTTTTTAGAAATGATGATGGAATGATAGGTTTATGACCAAATAATAATTCATACGGCATAAATTTAGTAACACTATGTGGTGTACTATTATAACAAAACATAGCATATGGAATCCAATTATCCCAATCGTTTTTATCTAAATTTGCGTAATTTCGTAGATAATTTGCAAGATTTAAATGACTTTTTTCCAGAGCTCCGTTCGTTTGTGGATGATATGGGGATGTTTTCATTTTATTAATTTTGAAAAGACGTGTAACATTTGTAAATAGTTTGCTTATAAAATTACTACCTTGATCTGTCAGTATCGATGTCGGAGCACCGTAAACACAAATAAATTGTTCAACGAATGCACGAGCGACGGTTTCGGCTTCTTGATTAGGTAGTGGTATTGCGATACTATACTTTGTCAAATCGTCTTGCATCGTTAGTATATAAGAATTACCTTTTACAGTAACGGGGTTTATTGGTCCTACAATGTCTAATGCAACTCGTTCAAATGGTTGTGATGAAGTGTCGGTAATGACCATTGGCATTTTAGTATTTTTAGAAACTTTATTTATCTGGCAACTTTTACATGAATTAATATAATTTTTGATTCGGTTAAACATATTTTTAAAATTGAAATAGCACTTCATGCGGTTGTAGGTACGATTTACTCCTTGATGTCCACCAAATGGTCCATCATGGAATTGAGAAATAGCTGAATTTATATCGGTTTCTGAAGTAATCTCTACAATATTTGAATTATTTTGCAAATCTTCGTTTATTTCGTCATTCGACACAGACATATCGATCATTTTATCTTCATTATTCTTAGCTTGAGCACGAGTTACAACATTTATGTTCTTATCAGTGTCCATTGAAATGCGACTGAGTGCATCTGCAACATTATTTGTTTTACCAGGAGTGTGACGTACCTCAAAATCATATGATTCCAACTTTAATCGCCAACGTGTTAACCGTGATGAAGGGTTTTTAATATTCCACAGCCACTTTAGTGGCTTGTGATCAGTTATTATAATAAAGTGTCTGCCAAAAACATATGGGCGGAACTGTTCGATTCCCCAAACAATCGCTAATAGCTCTTTTTCAACTGTAGCATAATTTTTTTCTGCTGAATTAAGTGTTCGACTTGCATAAGCTATGGGTAGATCTATATTATTGTTAAGTTGAGATAAAAATGCGCCTAAAGCCAAATTACTTGCATCACAAGTAATGTGAAATTCTTTTTCATAGTTAGGGTATTGCAAGATGGGTGATGAGATTAAAAGTTTGCGAAGTTCTTCGAAAGCTTGGTCACAAAATGCATCCCATTTGAAAGTAGAATTTTTTTTCAACAATCGTAAAAGTGGCGACACAATATGAGAAAAATTGGGAATAAACCGCCTATAATAGCCCGCAAAGCCAATAAATGATTTAATATCTTTTGCAGTTTTCGGAACAGGATAATTAACTACAACTTCAATTTTTTTTGGATCGGGCCGAATGCCGTAATTGGAAACTACATGGCCAAGGAAACTGATTTCTTTTTTTAGAAAATGGCATTTACTCAAATTTAGTTTTAGGTTATATAACCGGAGATTGTTAAAAACTTCTATCAATTTATTATTATGATCCTTTAGATTTCTTCCATAAATAATAATATCGTCGAGGTAAACCAAACACTTGATTCCATTCAAACCTGTCAGAACATTATTCATGAGACGTTGAAACGTCGCAGGTGCCCCTTTTAGTCCTTGTGGCATTCTTAAATATTGGTAATGACCTTTTTGAGTACTGAACGCTGTTTTTGGTTTATCCTTTGGATCGAGTGGAACTTGATGGTAACCATTTGCCATGTCTATTGATGAAAAGTATGTTGAGTTTCCTAATTGATCTAGTATGTCAATAATATTAGGTAATGGAAATACATCATTCGTCGTTGCTTCGTTAAGCTTTCTGAAATCAATAACAATACGCCATTTTTGTTTATTCAGATCATCCGATTTTTTTGGGATTATTAATAATGGAAAATTCCATGGAGAATTAGATGGCTCTATTATTCCATCGCTCAACATTTGGTCTATCTGTTTATCAATTTCAGGTTTAATTGACTCTGGTAACCTATATTGCCTCTTGTATATTGGTTTAATATCTTGATGAATCGGAATTGAATGAGAAATAGCATTAGTTGTCGACAATTTATCACCATCAAGTAGGAAAATGTCGTTATACTCCTTACATATGTTGATCATAGATAAATATTCTTCATCATTCATGTTTTCTTTTAAAATTGTAGATTCGATAGTATTCAACCTATTTGTTAAAGTGTTGTCCCATTTATGGGAAAAATTGTATATGTTGAAATTGTCCAATGGCTCCAAAACTATATCTATATCTTCTAAAATTAATTCATCATCTCCTGAATTTAATATCGAGGTATAACCAATTTGATTATTTATTTTTATTAATGAGTTGGCTAAATATAAAGATTCAGAGGATTTGTTGGTGTTACAAAAATATCCCCCATCATTAATACCAGGGAAAACTAGTCCGACCAGTTTTTCTGTACGACCAGCAATAGATTTTTGTGGCAATTGAGTATTCTGTTTTAAAACAAACTTAAAGGTTTTTGTTTTACAAGATACTGTTAAAAAATTTTGTGCATAATCAATAATGCAACGATTTTGTTCAAGGAAATCTTTTCCCAATATGCCATCACAAGAAATTGGAAAATTATTATCTACTAACTGAAATGTCTGAGAAATCTTGTGGTCAACATCAAATATAATTTCTCCATAACATTTAGCTAATGTCCAAAAAGGATTTGAGGAAATACCTGTGATTTTACATTTTTCATCAGGGTAGCATAAAACTTCGCCATTAATTGATCCTTTTTTAATAATACTAATACTTGCACCTGTATCAAGTAAAAAATTTAATTCGCGATCGGGTTGCAAGTTTGTTTTGATTGGAACGATGTCGAGATTATTTAATGCTATTAAAGTGTAAAATCTTTTTGATCCTAATTTATTCAAAAAAAAATTAAAAATTGAAAAAATGATTTCCCGAGTTTTCAAAAAAATTATTATTATTAATAATATTAAAACCATGACAAAAGAAGGTAAAACAGAAAAAACTTGAAAACCAAATATAAAAAAAACCATAATAATTGGCAAAATATATAAAAAATTCGGTTTCAGCATATAAGAAGTCTTACCTAGAAATAAGTCATGTGTCAAAAATGAAAACCAAGTCATCAGGTATTTTGAAAAAGTATGAAAAATTGTCGAACTTGAAGAAATTAAAGAAATTTGGCTCGCACAGCTTTCATCGACGTAGACTGGTTGAGCCCCATTAGGTTTTTTGAATCACCTGTTTTAACTAACTCTATTTTATTTAAAGACGGAGAATTGGTTTGTGCAATATTATTTTTTTGAATCTCAGCATTTTTTCTTTTAAAACAGTTGTTTATATGATGACCCGATTTTTTACAGTATGCACAATTTATATTGAAATTGCGAATTGATTTAGGTCTATCAGAATTTTCTGAAACAGAATGTGATGTTCTTTTTTCAAAAGACGCTTGCACAAGTTTTAATTTATAACAATTATTCGCTAAATGGTCAAGTTTTTCACAAAGTTGGCATTTTACCAAAGCTAAATTATAATGTCGGTTGTAAAGTGATTCTTCTTCGCAAGCTTTAGATATAGATTCCTTAAGCGTTTTACAATTGGTTGATTTGACTAACATTCGAATATTGGAGTTTAATCCTTTTTGAAAAGCGATTAATGCTGTTTGACCGTTCAACAGTTCAACAGTTTTCTTCGAATCTTTACCTGCTTCCATAATACACAATTCATTTAATTGTGCTAAAATAATCTGTATTCTACTACCATATGATTTAACCGTTTCATTATGTTTTTGTTTAATTGTATTTAATTCATGCAAAATTTCAAGTTTGGATCTAATTTCTGTGAACCTGTTTATTAAATCGTTTTTTAGATCCGTCCAACTATCATATTCTAAATGTTTAACGGTTTCATCGTATGCAATACCAACCAATAACTTTTTCATTAATTGTAAAAATTTTTTATGTTGATTAATATGTAGTTCATCAAACACTAAATTACTATATTGAATAAATTGATGAAGTTGGGAAGGAGTTCCATCAAATGGAAAAAAAGTTTTAAAGTTTCCGATATGTTTAAATTTGTCATATTTGGAAAATGTTGTTCGTTTACTTCTGCCGTTTCTTTTCTTTCAACGTTTAAAGAAAAATCGAAGTTTGATGCTTTTTTAATAGTATTTCCACTTCTTAGTTTTAATAAATTGTCAGATTGGTTGTTTTCGTCATCAGACATTTGAAAAAACAATTAATTTTAAAAATGTTCATAAAATCGAAAGAAAAAACATTATAATTGAACAAAGTCAATAATCACTGATTTTAATTGTTTAAAACTGTGACCGTTATATTATATATAGGAGAAAAACAAATCTAAACAAAAATATATATCTAATTATGAGAAAAATATTTAATTGAATAAAAAATTTATGAAAAATTGTTTAATATAATTTCTACTCTTTTTTTTAACATAAATCAAAATTTATTTATTGGCTGTTGTTTCTTACTTGTTTTATTTTAATGATGACGTAATTATCCGTTTATTTATCTATCCTTGGTTATCCTTGGTACATAATTTGATTGTTGAGTGATTTTTATCAATGTAGATGATTATTTTAGTTTTGTTTGGATGAATTTATTATTTAAATTACTGTTGATCTCATTATTTACAGCACATTATCATAGTAATTAAAATCATAATAATAGATTTTATTTTTATTAACAAATTTTGTAATTAACAAATTTTATTTTTCAATAGTTTTTTCACTTAGTTTAGATAATTATAATTAGGAATCACAATTTATATTTTAACACGACCGTTTGATCAAATATGTTTAATGTTTGTGATTGCAAAATAAAGAATTATATTTTATAATTTTGAAATTTATTTGGATTATTTTGTATTGAAAATCAGCGTTTTCAAAATTTGATTTATTTGTTGTATTTAAGAATGTTTGTAGTAGAATAAATGGTTCTTAATTATTATTTTAACCACTAAATAATTTCATTTAGGTTTTAAGTTTAACTGTTCATATTATTTCGGTAAAATTTGGAAACGTTTTACCTCATACTGAGTTCAATTATGAAATATGTACGTTTATTAAGAATACGTACATTATTTAATTCTTTTAATTTAATTTACACAGAGATTGTTTTTAGTTTTTTTCACTATATAATTGCATTTTTAGTTTAAACATTTGTTTTAACTATTTTTATAGCGTTTTTCCGCTGTCACCAGTGTTGTGGGTGGTCGTCGTTCACAAAACACAAAAGAACCATAATTTCACAAAACGAATAATAACATTTATTATAAAAAAACTTCTTTGTTTCTTTTATTTTAAAACACTTTAATTATTTACAAAATTAAATAAAATATTTATTTTTAGATGTTTATTATTTGATCATCAGATCAATTCTGAATGTTTTTCAATTAAAATTCTCCTTAAATATCTAATTAGTACATTAATAACTTATGTACTAAAAATGTATTTAAATGTATTTATAATTTCAGGTTAATTAGAAAGATAAAGTTTATTTATATATTCCGTTGCATAGCATAATGTTGTGCTACACAACAGTAGACGCCCTGTGCTCCTAAAATGGAGATAAAGGAAGCAAAAAAAAAAAAATTTCGGACAATAAATGACTGCCATTCATGGGTCAGAGAAAAGCAAAAGGCCATACAATGGTTTGGTAGTATTTAAAAGTCCGACAAACCCTACTTGGATTATTACATATCGATAAACTAAACAATACACAAAACAATATGTGACTTGCGTTTATTGCTAACTGGCTAGATTTTTAATCTTGATCGTATTATGATAATAAAATCATTAATTGACCATTAATTATTATACTCAATTTAGTATGAACATTCAATATTACTACTCTCTTATCAGTAATTGACTTTGGAAATAGACTTCTCGGTGATCACAGACTAGATCAAATGTTTTATGGTTAATCTAATATTTTTGTAGCAGCCGATCCAGATACAGTATCACCATTACAAACCATTGGTTAAAATTGTATTATAATATATAAATAGTTTGAATTTACCTGTTGATAAAAACGGTTGGCAAAAAATCAAAAATGCCAATCTGTTTTCCGGCCAGCTGCCCCTAACAATAGAAAATTCATCGGGAAATACAGAGGAGGGCATTGATTTGCTCGGGACTGAAATACTTTTTACATCGACTCAAGAATCCTAATTTTTGCATTGCAGATTTAGCGAGGTTGAACACGTGTTTATTCCATTCCAGGTTATTTAGAATATCCACTCCAAGAAGTCTAACTGATTCAACCTCACGCAATTCCTCATGATTTATTTTAATAGAGAAATTTTTATGTCGCTCTGTTTGTGAAAGACGGCAAAGTTTGGTTTTGGTTGGATTATGAAACAAGAAAACGATCACCCTATTCCATTATGCGATCCAGGTCTTTGTTGATAGAATCAATTAGCAGCTCTCTATGAGTAGTAACTGCAGCATGAGATCGAAATTTAGGAGATGCATGTGATGCATGCAATGTGCTGTCATCAGCAAAACTATGGATTGAATGCACTGTTGCACTGTGGGAATAAGTAAATCAGTAATGTATAGAAGAAACAAGGTTCCTTGGGGAAGCCCAAGAACCTTGGAAAACCCCAGCATTGGTTGTGAAAATATTGGATGTGATACCATCTAAATTAACATTGAATTGGCGACCTGTAAGAAAATTATGAATCTATAATTACTGCTATTAAATACGGTTGATTAATTTGTTGTTGTCCTCCAATCAACAAAAAATTTCTGCATCAGAGTAATTAATATTCCGTCGGTATAGAGGATATGGATTTATCATCCAAACCAAGCACAATAACTATAAACACTTTGTTTAACCACAAGAAAATACTTTGTGTTTATTTTATAGTCTTATTTTAACAAAATTCCTTGAGTTTAATATAAATACTAATTATATTGTACAGGTTCAAAATGTAACTAATTCTTTAAAAAATGAATTAATATTTTTACTTTTAAGAAGCAACTAACTAGTCGTAAGACCAAATTTGTAATGTTTTTTATTATCAAAAATATTATCTTAAAATCTAATTTTGTTTTAATTATTTAATTCACAGTTGGTTAAGCCAAAACCTGCAAATCCGGTATTGTAACAATTTGTTTATTGAATCTCTCTCTTTACTAAGTTTGGCTAATTAGAGTAATTTTATTTCTTCGTGATTTATTAATTATTGCAATACATACGAATCTATCGTAATATTGTTATGACGCGATAAAAAAGATTTCATTGATTTGATTATTCCATATTTCGTTCTTTTTATTACCAAATATAAACAGCGCTGAATCAGGTTCCAACAACACTCCCTTCCTTTTAAAAAATACGTTGTGATTGTCGAGGAGGTAACTGAAATGTCACTCGCCGTGATTTTGATTTCTTGTTTACTGCGTCAGTCATGTAAGCAGGTTTTAGTCTGTCGATTGAAATATTTTGATTCTTACCATTTATTTCAACGATGTAACTCTTCCGGAAACGCCTAATAACTTTAAATGGACCCTCATAAGGTGGTGATAAGCTAGGTTTTACCTTATCCACCCTGACGAATACGTAATCGCATTCCAAAAGATCTTTTGGAATGTAAATATTAGTTTGAGGATCTTTCCGGGTATCTTTCGGAATTAAGGATTGCATCCGTTGCTTGAGATGTTCAACCAGATCTGCTGGTTCTACTGGATGCGCATCCTTGGGATGTATAAATAGTTCCCCTGGGACCTTTAGGCTTTGTCCATAGACAAGATCCGCAGGAGTACATCCAAGATCAGACTTGATCGAAGACCGAATGCCTAACATGACGATTGGGAGTGTATCACTCCAATTGGTAGTATTACCATGAGCTTTTAGTGAAGATTTGAGCTGTCTATGGAATCTTTCTACCATTCCATTGGCTTTAGGATTGTAAGCCGTTGTCCTGATTTTATGAGAACCCATGAGTAACATAAGTTCCTGAAATAACTTTGATTCAAAATTCGCCCCGCGATCAGAAGTTATATTTAACGGCACGCCAAATCATGAAATGTGATTAGTTAAGAAAGCTTTAGCAGTAGATTCAGCTGTTCCATCAACCAAAGGTATTGCTTCCGGCCATCGAGTAAAGCGATCGATAGTTGTCATAATATACCGATATCCATGAGATGGAGGTAAAGGACCTACCAAATCGACGTGGATATGCTCGAATCTGGCCGACGGTACAGGTATCTGACCGAATTCTGAATGAGTGTGTCGTTGGATCTTGCATCTTTGACATGATAGGCATGTCTTGGACCAGAATCCAACATCAACACTCATTGAAGGCCAGAAATAACGCTTAGAGAGCAACTTCCGGGATGCTCTTATACCGGGGTGGGATATACTATGTAGTGACTCAAAAGTAGATTTTCTAAGAGGCTCTGGTAAATACGGACGAAAAATGTTTGTCGATGTCTCACACCAGATCGGTTTACTATTATGTTTAGTGGAGATAGGTTCTAATTTCCACTTAGAACCGACGACTTGTGGAGTTGAAATGAGATGTTGGAGTTCTGGATCGGACCCTTGAAGTAGGATGAGCTTTTCTTCATCTAATCCAGTGAAATTGATTGCCATTTCTTCAGTGCGTGATAACGTATCTGCCACGACATTGTTCATGCCCGTGATGTGTTGAATATCAGTCGTAAACTGCGAAATGAAATCGAGATGCCGAGCCTGAAGAGGACTTTTCTCAGTCTTTGAAGCGATTGATGTTACTAGAGGTTTGTGGTCAGTGAACACTGTGAACAAACGACCTTCTATAAAGTAACGAAAATGCTTTATAGCTTTATAAATTGCCAATAACTCGCGATCAAATGTTGAATATTTTTGCTCTGCAGGTGAGAGCTTACTGGAAAAGAAACCTAAAGGTTGCCAAAACCCTTTGTTGAATTGTTCGAGTACTGCCCCTAGTGCAGTACCTGAAGCATCCGTTTTAATACAAAAACTTGCTATTTGTGATGGATGAGCCAAGAGTGTACAGTTTACTAGTGCCAGTTTGACTGTGTCAACGGCTGTACTGCATTGTAGAGGCCAAATGAAGGCTGATTTTTTTTTACTCTTGGCCAGTTCAGCGAGATAACCATGAAGTGGGGAAATGATTTCGGCTAGATGAGGTATGAATCTATGGTAATAATTAATCATACCTACGAATCGCTGAACTTGATGAACAGAAGTTGGCTGTGGAAAATCTTTTATTGCTATGATTCTATCTGGGGATGGTTTAATACCATATTTTGTGATTTCATGGCTTAAGAAATCAAGAGAAGGAACGCCAAATACGCATTTAGAGAGTTTGATTTTAATATCAAAATCAGTTAGCCTATTGAAAAGTATACGCAAATGATTTTGGTGTTCCTGTGTTGAATTGCTTGCCACCAATATGTCATCGATATACACAAAAACAAAATCTAGTCCTTTGACTACTTCATCCATGAAACGTTGGAAAGTTTGAGCTGCGTTTCTCAAACCGTAAGGCATTCTCACGAATTCGAAGAGACCAAAAGGGACCGTTATAGCAGTTTTGTGAATATCTTCCGCAGAGACTGGTATTTGGTGGTACGCACGGATCAGATCGATTTTAGCAAATCTAGTGCATCCATGAAGATGCATTGAAAAATCTTGTATATGAGGTATGGGGTACCGATCAGGAATGGTAACATCATTCAAACGTCGATAATCCCCGCAAGGCCTCCAGTCACCTTGATCTTTCTTTGGAACTAAATGCAAAGCAGAAGAAACACTAGATGAGGAAGGTCGAATCAATCCCAACTGAGTCATATGCGAAAATTCATCTTTTGCTATTTTGAACTTGTTAGCTTCCAGTCTACGTGGCCGAGAGAAGGGTAATTGTCCTTCTGTGATAATGCGATGAACCACGTTGTGTTTGACTGGTGCGTTGTATTTGGGTTCCTGAGTAAGGGTCGGGAATTCATGGAGAATATCCCCATAAATTCCTTGAAGAGTATACAAATGCAGTGAAGGTGTGTTATCTAAACACGAAATTGTATTCACTGAAAGTTTCGTACTTGTATCTAGTAAGCGCTTACGCTTTAGATCGACTGTTAAAGAGAACTTAGTCAGAAAGTCAGCACCTATAATAGGTTTACTAACTGACGCTACCACAAATATATGAGATAGTTCTCGACGGAAACCCAAATCCAAGTTGAGAAGTTTAGAACCAAAAGTGTGAATTATAGATCCATTCGCGGCGGTTAGGACATTGTGTTCATCTTTGATGAGGTCAGAAAAAGATTGACAAGGGATCACTGATACGTCAGCGCCTGTGTCGATGAGAAAGTTCAGTTTAGTTTTCCTACATTTGATGAACAGACGGCTTGGTGTCTGTATCCCAATGTTAGCCGTGTCAACGTTGGGAACTAATAGTTTCCCGACCTTGGTGTGTTTCTGTTTGATGGTGATGATGATGATGTCGATGATGTTCTACTAGATTTGTAGGAGCAATTTCCTACACATCTTGTAGCTCTTGATCCAAATGATCGATGATACCAACAAAGGTACCTGGAAGAAGATCTACCTCTAGATCTCGATGGAGATTGTCGAAAAGACGATGATCTAGAGGGAGTAATCGATCTGGATCTCTGTCTCTGGCTGTTATTTTGCCAGCTGCCAAATTGCGACCGGAGTTGATCAAGAGAAATTGTCAATTGTTCGACCATTTTCTCTAAACTGTTGTGGCTTTGTGGTGTATTCGAGATCCCTGTAGATGTTGAGGGTGCTGAAACTCTATCGACATGGGAGCTGTTTAAGTTACCACACGAAAAGGCAGATGGCATGCTAACAGCATCCCACACTCTATCCGCGATTGCTGTGACTGTTTTAATATCGTCGTCTCTAATTGAGACTACCACTGATTTTACGTTTGCTGGGAGGCGAGCCACCCAAAGTTCTTTAATAAGGGTGGGGTTGGCTGCTGTGGAATCGCCAGCTATTTGTAATAACTGGTCGTAGAATGCTGATGGTTTCTGGTTCCCCATCTCTACAGTTTCGAACAGTTTTTGGATTTTTTCCTGCTCCGATTGCGCCAGTCGACTGAGAATTTCAGCCTTTAGTGTTGTATATCGGTTAGCAGTTGGGAGGTTTATCAAGAGAGGACAGATCGCCGAAAGTACCTTTGGCTTTAGGGCGGCTAAGACTGCTGCGAATTGTTGTTTGTCCTCTGTGATGTCTCTGGAAGCAAACAAGGCTTCTATCTGCAGGAACCATAGTCCAGGATCAGTATCCAAGAAGTCCGGGAGTGTTGTATTTGCCATCTTCAGTTTTGGTTTTTCAGGTGGCGATAATGGTTGAATTGAAATCGGCTCTGACGGAGTTTGTGGTAGTTGCTCAACCCTTCTACCTGACCGTAAAACCTTTTTCTCTGAATCGGTGTCGGTTTTCGAATCGGGATCGCTCATATGCGTTTAATATGTATAAATGTAAAACAACAGGGAGCAAAATTCACAAACCAGACGCTGATGTTCGAAAAAAATTAAAAAAAAAATATTTTTTTTTCCGATAAAAAAATATACGTAAAAAAATTATTTGTGAAATTCTCTTCCCGAACGATTGAAAATCAAAAAAAAATCAATGAGTATGATCGCATAAGATAACCGAATATATCAAGGAATACATATACATGTATATGTTTGTATAAATATAAACATACATATATACCATAAAAAAATATAATATATAATCAAATCAATAAATATTCAAAATAATAATAAACTCATCTATTTATTTAAGTTGTAAAACCAAGAGAATAAAATTGAAGAGAGACTAACGTAAACAAAATGTCACTCACCCTTGTATTATTTATCCTGAATATCTTCCTGTGTTAATTCCAATGATCTTGCTTCAAATCCTGCAATCGTTGATGCTTTATAATGTCAGTTATTAAATATTTCTATTATTCATGTATGCTTGTTGAGTTGGTTTAATATTAATATATAAAGCTGTAGCTTGCCAGCGTATAATCCAAAACAAAATTTTAACCAAATAATTATGTCCAAGCGGGATTAAAGATGGCCGTGGTTATATCCCAAAAAATATTTGTATTAGAATTATTTCTATATAGATTTTGGTTTGCAAATGAAAAGGAAACTCTACTTACAATTTACCTGGCACGCTTTTCTTATATTCTTAAGTAAGCGTCCAGGTTTCAGTTTACACGGCCTTAAATTTTTATTCGCGTGTTTGCGATTTTCGGGGTCACCATTATAATTACTGCTATTAAATACGGTTGATTAATTTGTTGTTGTCCTCCAATCAACAAAAAATTTCTGCATCAGAGTAATTAATATTCCGTCGGTATAGAGGATATGGATTTATCATCCAAACCAAGCACAATAACTATAAACACTTTGTTTAACCACAAGAAAATACTTTGTGTTTATTTTATAGTCTTATTTTAACAAAATTCCTTGAGTTTAATATAAATACTAATTATATTGTACAGGTTCAAAATGTAACTAATTCTTTAAAAAATGAATTAATATTTTTACTTTTAAGAAGCAACTAACTAGTCGTAAGACCAAATTTGTAATGTTTTTTATTATCAAAAATATTATCTTAAAATCTAATTTTGTTTTAATTATTTAATTCACAGTTGGTTAAGCCAAAACCTGCAAATCCGGTATTGTAACAATTTGTTTATTGAATCTCTCTCTTTACTAAGTTTGGCTAATTAGAGTAATTTTATTTCTTCGTGATTTATTAATTATTGCAATACATACGAATCTATCGTAATATTGTTATGACGCGATAAAAAAGATTTCATTGATTTGATTATTCCATATTTCGTTCTTTTTATTACCAAATATAAACAGCGCTGAATCAGGTTCCAACAAATCCATGAAACAGTAAGATGGTCTATGCCATAAGATTTTAATTTATCAATGAGATTTTTATGTCACGCTTTATCAAATGCTTTAGAAATGTCAAGTGAAATACTGAATGTTTCACCATGGTTTTCCAGCGATTTGTTCCAGAGATGGGATACGTAGGCTAACAGATCACCTGTTGCATGACTTCTACGAAAACCATATTGCTTATCATCAATAATTCGGGACATTTCCAAATAATCTATTAGATCGTAAATAACATATTTTTCAAATATTTTAGCCAAAACCGACAGAATTGAAATTGGTCTATAATTGTAGGGTCTATCTTACTGCCTTTCTTTGATATGGGTTGAACGCTGCTAAGAACTAAGGTTGGAATAGAGGATCGAGTAAAATTGCCCTGGACCGATTTAACTGCCTGAAAGAAACTACGTGAGTCTGGTGGGTGCTCGGCAAATTTCTTTGCTTTGGCTAGGGCCACGGGCTAGAAACATTTGACACATAGAAAGTTGTAACGACGGGCTATTTTCCATTTTTACTCTAAAATAATAGTATTCATATTTAAAGAAATTCGCTAATAATTTATTAATTTATTTCTCTTCAATTGTAACAATCGTAGGGACACGTTTTTGTACTACTGTGCAATTAAACATTATTTTTGTTGATGGCTCAGTTACGCAATGTCAATTAATAATAAATGTTTTACATAAATGATGGTAATTTTGATCATCGTAGAATTGTTGTCTGTATTGGAGAAAATTGCGTATTGATAATCTATGGGAAAGATAATGGAGATTTATGAGTCATTAAAAATGAGAACCTAGTACGTGCTAAGCCTTAGAAAACCAGGAGATCTCATAAAACTCAAACAACAAGTTGATAGCTACACACTGGATATAGTGGCATTACAAGAACTAAGATGGCCAGGCAGTGGAATCTATGAAACAGCGAAAGGATACACTCTTTATTACTGCGGTCATCAAAACGGAGAAGAATTCGGAGTTGGCTTTCTCATACACGCGTAAATCAGCATGCAATCGATTTCTGCCCAATTAATATGCAGTTACCCAAGTAGGTTTTGCCAGACATTGACATACGGCCAAGCACTGGCCCATTAATGGTTAACAGTACTTGGCTATTGTATCGGCCGATCTATGGTTTACAGAAAATAGCCAGTATATTGTTACCTTTGAATGGCCAAGCAATGGCCCATGAATGGTAAATATTACTTGGCTATTGTTATCGTGCCATCACTGGAACCATGAATCGGCCAATATACCGTTTATAGAATATTGCCAGTGCAGTTCACTTTGAATGGTCAAGCACTGGACCGTTAATGGTTAACATTAATTAGCTTTTCTTATTGGGCCAGTACTGTAACCATGAATTTGCCGATCTATGTAATTTTTTTTAAATTTTACTAGAGTATTATCCCTTTTAGAAATACATAGTTTGAAAATTTTCACATATAGTTTAGTTATCGCCTTGTCGGTTGAAAGACTATGATAATATAGAAAAGGTTGGTATATGTTTTAATTTATTTTCATTTCCATTTAATTTTAATTATTTTGTAAATAATTTATTTAAATTTATGTATGAAAATATTATTTTATATTTTTTTTAATGGCGGAGTACTGGCAGTTATGTTTGCCTTTACTCAGCCATTCTTCCAACTGAACAAGCTGTATGGGGAGTTTTGAATTTTTTCCGTCATTTTTATTTTATTTTAAATTAGTTTGTATTTAATTTATTTAAATTTACATATGATAATAATGTATATTTTTTTTAACGGCCCAGTCATGGTTGCCAGTATTTGGTCATTACTACAATGCTGGTCATCATTATTGGCCCGTTACTAGGCCAACTTTACAACCTGGTATGGGCCATTGCTGTTGTTTTTTCTATGGCCCATGAATGGCAACCATTTATTGTCCGAAGTTATCATCCAGTAAAATTATGTTAATGGCCCAGTTGTGGTTGCCAGTACTCGCCCATTGCTGCATTACTGGCTGCCAGTAATGGACCATTACTGGACCAGTTGTACAACCTTGTATGCGTATGCACACTGAGAATCCGCACGCAAAAATTCAATGTAACGATCGTCAATGTTCATGCACCTACTGAAGATAAAGCAGATGATATTAAAGACCTGTTCTTTCTAGAACTCGAGGAAGTCATCAATAACATACCGCGGCACGATATAAAAATCGTGGTAGGCGACTTTAATGCTCAAATCGGTAGGATTGCTGAACTTAAAACACATATCGGTCCTAACAGCTTGCATCATACCAGCAACAATAACGGCTTTCGCGCAGCCGAGCTAGTTATGATGCATGATCTAGCAATTTCCAGCACTTCCTTCCCTCACAAGAGAATTCACAAGGCAACGTGAAAATCCAATGACGGAAGAACGAAAAATCAAATCGATCACGTCATGATCTCTAAGAGACACTCTACAAGTATAATTGACGTACGATCATACAGAGGTGCGAATATGAACACCGATCATATGCTTGTCATCTTTAAGTACAAGTGCACATTATCATCTACATTTAATAGACAAGCAAAAAGGCTGTGCGCTGGAATGTCGATGCATTTAAACATCCGGAAACACTTAATAGATATCAGGAAATAATAACACAAAACATAGAAGAGCATGACATCTCTTTTGAGATGCCATTAAATATACAAGAAGAATGGCAAACGCTTCAATCAAAAATTATAGCTGCAACACAAACTACAATCAGAAAACGACCACCGAAATCACACAATGAATGGTTTGACGACGAGTGCCGCCAATCCGTTGAACATAAACAAAAACTGCGAGAAAAATGGTTAACAAGGAACACCCAAAGCTCCAAGCTGATTATCTATGCGCCAGGAAAGCCTCAGCAAAACTTCTACGAAAAAAAAAGCGAAAACATGAAGAGCTGCATCAAAAACATCAACCAACATGCGGCCAACGGAAATTCAAAAGAGTGCTTTGCCAATGAACGGAATCTGACAAAAGATTTCCACCCAAGATCTAAAGCCATAAAAAATGGAAATAATGAACTTACAACAGGTGAACGTGATGTGCTGGCAGTGTGGCGCTCCCACTTTCAAGACCTACTGAATAGGACGAATGAAGTTCATCCTATTCGAACAATTGCTCCATCAACTGACGAGATTTTCGTCCTTTACCCAGCAATAGAAAAAGTGGAAGCTGCCATTAAAAAGCTAAAAAATGGCAAATCATCAGGTATCGATGGAATTCCCGCAGAACTATTGAAAAATGGAAGAGCAGCTCTGGTCTCATGTATACACGATCTGATTTTTGCAATCTGGGACCGAGAAGAACTACCTGCTGAATGGAAAACAGCTCTCATTGTTCCGCTACATAAGAATGGTGACCGTCTAAAGTGTGCGAATTATCGTGGCATATAAAATATTGGCTAATGTCGCACTTGCTCGAATCTATCATCGGTGACTATCAGTGTGGTTTTCGTTCCAACCGCTCAACCACAGATCAATGTTTTACATTAAGGATGATTGGAATGTTGGGAGTACAACATCAGCATTCACCAGCTCTATGTTGATTTCAAGCAAGCATATGATAGCATCATCCGCGATAAACTTTGGTCCACACTCATATGCCTTGGTATCCCAGAGAAACTTGTTTCTCTGTGCAAACTCACAACATTGGGATCAAATTGTAGAATAGTAATCGAAGGGTCAGTTTCTGATCCTTTCGATATAACATCAGGTGTTCGACAAGGCGATGCACTCGCGCCCATACTATTTAATTTGGTGCTGGAGGACGCGATAAGAAAAAGCCGAATTGAGACACAAAACTGCATATATAGCAAATCTAGTCAAGTTCTTGGCTACGCAGATGATATTGTGCTTCTTGGACGTAGAACAAGCGATATTAAGGATAGTCTCTCTCAGCTTGAAAGAAATACTAAACGACTTGGATTATGTATCAACACCAGCAAAACTAAAGTGTAAACAACATCTAGGAACATACCTCCCGGAAAGCTGGATACTGGCGACTAGGAAGTAGAACGCATGGAAAACTTCAAATACCTCGGGTCTGTAATAACATCGTCAAATGACATGCAGGCAGATATCAAAGCCCGTATCTCTGCCGCATAGAGTTTTCTACGCATACTCAAAACTTCTGCGATCAAAACATCTTTTGCGGTCATGTAAACTCACACTTTGCAAATCCGGCCTGTGCTTACATTTGGAAGTGAAAGTTGGCACTGACTTCCTCCCATTGTAGAATTTTATCAACATTCGTGAGGAAGGTCATACGAAAAATTTATATGGTCCATGTAAAGTTGCTGAAAATCAGTATAGAATCCGAATGAATCATGAAATCAGACAGCTTCTTGGAAGTAGTCGGATTCATTAAATCCAACCGGATTAGATGGTTTGGTCATGTCCGAATCCGAATGAATCATGAAATCAGACAGCTTCTTGGAGGTAGTCGGATTCATTAAATCCAACCGGATTAGATGGTTTGGTCATGTAGAAGGCTCCATTGAATAGAATGATAAAAAAAGCGTCCTTACAACAACCAGCTGGTGTTCGTCGCAGAGGAAGACGTAGACAACGCTGGTGTGATTACATCATCCAAGACCTTCGTGATATGGGATGTCGAAACTGGAGTCAATTGGTCATGGAACTAGAGTATCCAGAACCGAAGCATTTTTTAGAACCGGTTTTTCGGAGCTAGATTTTTTCAAACCCGGGTACCCGGTTCTGGACCCGGTTCTGAAAATGTTTAATTTAAAAATCATTAGGTATAATTTAGGAAAATGTTTTAATTTTTTTTAAATCCATTTTATTTAACATAAAATCACATTATAATTTAGAAAAACATTTTAATTTTTTTAAAATCCTTTTATTCAACAAAAACTCTTTGATAAATCCAATGAGAAATAAATTCATTCGAGTTTGGCTTCTAACTTGCCATTGCTGCCCAAATTATCGATCATGCCTTCATGGTTGCATCAGCTGATATTAATGTTGCATCACTGCGACATAGTGCTTCCGCAGCTAACTTTATAGGTGCAAGCGTTGTCACCAAAATATTAATCATCTCCCATTCATGTTCTTCAAACGAAATTGTTGAATTGAGATCGATTAAGGATTTTAAAATGCTGTTTTTTACTTTATAAAAACGTTCTAGCATAAAATAAAGGCTGTTCCATTGTGTCTTTACATCAATCATTAATTGAATTTCTTTACCAAATTCTTCTTTAATGTATTTCTGAAGAATGTCATCGTTTTCTGTAGATGATCTTAATCACTCACAAAATCTCTCAAAATTTTACTTTTTACTCCAAAAGTGTAAAAGTTTTGTTTATTTAACATTATGCCCGTCGCATATTGCCGCTATCTCATAAGAAAGGGAATTCAGGAAAACTCGTTATGAAAATATACAATTTACAATGTATAATTTTTATTGCAACTTATTTATTTTAATATGGAAAAAATTTCTAAATCTCGTTTTAATTCTATTTATTTATTCAAATATTTGTGAGTACACTATATTTTTTGTTATTACGTCTAGTGCATACACGAATAAATCAGAAGGTTTTCCTAACGCGTCAGTCACATACAGTTGTCCATATGAGAAGCACAGATTCTCCAAATCTAGTCCACATACTTGCAGTACCTCTCCTTGTGCTTTGTTGATCGTCATTGCAAATGCGAGTTGCACTGGAAACTAAACGTTTGAATTCAAATACCATATCTGTTGGGATCATTGGCAACACCACATCTTCCCCTTCGAATTTTCCATTTAAAATCGTAGCTTTAATGGCATTGTTCACCATCTTTTTCACCGAAAATTTCAAAAAATTTGTGCAATTTCAAAATATTAGTAATCACAATATGTGTCACAACAACACATAAAAACCTTTTCAGACCTAGGTTCCACAACATCATGCTTTTTAAGACGTTGATGAACGCAAATTTCTTTTTAGCTTTTTTGTTTTTTATATTCTTCTTAAAGAATAGAAAACTAAATAATAAATCCTTTCACATAATAATGTATGACATAGGGCAATATTTCATGATAGGATGGAGGAAACAAAAATAAAACACACTTTTTTTAATTTGCAGGAACAAAGCTAAAATTGGGCGCATATCTTCGAGCAAGCACAAAAGTTCATTCTTTAAAAAAAATATAAAAATTCCATCAAAACTCTATTCCATCAAAACCTTAGAAGCATGTCAA
>CAVNZG010000427.1:0-50000 GCA_963693315.1 Diogma glabrata | reverse complement strand
GCACTTGTTTGCTTTGAGGCCAACTGTAAGGACCTACTGTTTCCAACAGATCCATGGCGAATTCTACCAGTCGTCTTGATGCATTAAATTCATCCTGGATACGTTGATTTGACCAAAATTTACGTGGTAGAGTTGTCAACAAAAACAATTGTTTTGATTTACAGCTGGCATCTTTAAACTCTTTTTTAAGGTTCATAAGCCATGATGTATATTCACATTCCTCGTTTGGTGATAACACTTTAACTGAATCTACTTGAAATATTCTTTCACTTATTGCCGATGTGACACTTGCAATTTTTTTATAACTTCCTGTTGTAATATGATTTTGTTTGATAGGAGATTCGGCTAGCCTTGCAAGATCATTGTTAATATCTTCTAAAATGTTATTAAGTAGTTCAGGAACTGGTGGAGATATAGTATCAACCGAAACTGGTGATGGATCTAAAGATGCTGGAGGTATTTGAATATTTTCGTTCGTTGGAACATTTTCAACATCCTGATTTATAGAAATAATTTCACTATCGATAGTTTCCGAACATGAAAGCTGCTGTATAGAAAATATTAGTTGCATATGAATTTTTATTCATTTTAATAAAATAATTAAATTTACCTTATTTTTATAGATATAAGTGCGACATGTTTCACATATAAACTGGTCATCACGCCAAGTAAAATTTAGGGTCGCAGCTTTTTGAATAACAGCTGGTGTGACCAGTTTCACATTTTTTGATGTCCGCTGATGATTTTTGAGACCGTACAAGTTACAGCACAATTTGAAAGGCATTTCTATTATTATCTTTTCTAAACGTTGTGTCTTCTAAATATTTTGGAATATAATTAATTATAAGGCAATCCAATCAATATATATATATACCCTTGAAATAGTTTTGACATAGGTAGAATCAGGTAAAATTAGGTAGGTACAATTTAATATATTTTGATTGGATGCAAGTATAATTTGGTCGAAAACCGTTTGTGGGCGTCATTAGAAATTTTAAATGTTAAAATTATGAGCCTCTAATGAGATTTTAATTAGTAAAAAGGGGCTGAATAGACATTTTTTAAAATGAATATACATTTTACACACCCTTTTAATAATTTAAATTCCTTTATTTTACCACTTAACTTAAATTAATTTTTAATAAGTTTTTAACCATTTAACCGCACAGAAAATGGTTCAAATTTATTGCAGGTGTTAAAATATGAAATGTTTAATTTATTAGATCCACATTTAGTACAGGATTATTAACTTAATAAAAAAACACATGTGAATTTTTCATATACCAAACTTTAAAAAATCGTAAGAAAAAATCCATATTGAATTGCTGACTTTTTATTTCTCAATTTTATAGCTGCATATGTTTACTTTAAAATTTGTGAAAAACAAAAAAAAAAAAAGC
This sequence comes from Diogma glabrata, assembly GCA_963693315.1. Taxonomy (NCBI): domain Eukaryota; kingdom Metazoa; phylum Arthropoda; class Insecta; order Diptera; family Cylindrotomidae; genus Diogma; species Diogma glabrata. Next base: position 48,600 of record CAVNZG010000427.1, on the reverse strand, counting down.
CTACTTTTTGAGATATGAGCTTTGAAGTAAACCAAGGTTTTACGCGCCGCCTAGCGGAAAAGAGAAAAGTTATTAATTTTAAACTTACTTATTTCAATTATTCAATTATTTTCCTTTTTACTTGCAAAAATATACGTAAGTCGGATGAAATTTGTGGCACCTATTCACCTATTGCCACCATTACCAAAAACTACGTGAAAAAGCCTCAAAATTCAACCGCGCATAACTCCGATTCAGAGTACACAAAAAATAAAAGCAGAAATCGCTTTTTTCCTTTTGTCAATGCCAACAATATATCAAAATTTCAGATTTTTTAAAAATCAAAAATTTAAAAATCAACAAAAAAATGTACGTTTTCAAAATAATAGCCCATATATATAATCGGGATGGTCGGATTGCCTCTACACACATAGATCCATCCTTTGGAAATCTCTTATTTAAAATAATTTATTTTATCATTAAGTCAATTGATAATAATAAAGAAGTTGATAAAATCTGACCAAAAATAACATTAATAAAAAGATTAATAATAAAAAAAACCTGGTAAGTGTAGAACGTTGATGCCTGCCGCTAAATCCAAGATAGATGAAGTTATCCAATGTATAATGTTTTGATCGCTATCTTCAATAGAGTTATTTATAAATCCAATGATCCTTAAATATAGTCCAGTAGGTCCAGATTATCAAAATTATCAATATAGTTATATTTCAGCCTAATTATAGTTTTATGGTTTCTTTTTGTCAAGAGACTTTTGAAATTTCTATCTCTTCGTTTATTGACGGAAGAAATCATATAATGGTCGTTCAGCGGGGTAGCTAGGGTGGGGCGGTCCGCTGATATTAGTGATTTATCGTTGAAAACGATTGAATCGTTGAAAACCATTGTGATGGTTTTTTTAAGTTTTTTTACGGTCGGGTGTCACCCCAAAACGGGTGACACCCGACCGTAAAAAAACTTAAAAAACTATCACTTAGACTTAGATAAATCACTTAGAAACCATTTTAGCCAGGTTATCCATTTAATTTTGATTTATAAATTGTTATAACTTATAATGTGTCCTAAAAATGTGTCATATTGGTTCAAAAAGGATCTATTCTACTTTTGAAAATTTTTGAGTTATTACTTAAAATAAAATTTCAACAATATGTGTGTATTTCTTTTTTTTTTAATCGAATCAACATGTTGAGCATTGAATACCATCACCACAATTACTCAATAGCTTTGAATATTCCTATAGATACCATATTAACCGTTTTCTTTTACGGTACATTATTTAGTATGCAAGAATGATTCTTTAACGACCAGGTCTGAAAACACATATGCTGAATAATGTATAGGAAAAGTGGTCTCCGTCGATAATGTGGCACCCTGTGTCGATAGAGTGGCACCCTTGAGTTCTGTTCTATTCCAAAATTATGTCTCTATTCCAAAATTATTTCTAAAATATCAGCTTAAACTTACTACCTAATATGTTTTACATTTCAAACAAATTAACTATAAACACCTAAGGAAACTAATAAACAATCAAATCACCATGTTTGTAAATAGTCTCAAATTAATTTTTTTCCTTTATCTTGAACCTCGTAAATTGGAATGGATCGTTTTCGAATGGACACATAAGTAATTACTGTGGAATAAAATGGTAGTTATGCAATTACTATAGTTTTGCACATTTTTATAGGTAGATACATACTCATCCTGTTTGTTTTCAGTTTTATAATATTAATGATAAAATTTAATAAGACAAAAAAATTTAATAACATTGCAATATTGCAATAAAGAAATCATTTGTCAAATACGTAAGTTATGGTGGACTTATTGTGTTGACTTATTATACTTCAGCGTCCACTTATTACTTTTATATTTATGATGGGAAGAAAGTCTTTGTAACTGGAAATACCATGTTTAACCCGTAGGCTTAGGCCTATTGGGCAGACTTTCTTCTAGTTAAAGGTTTAAGAAAAACTAAAACTTTAAACTTTCAGATAAGTTTATTATAGCTATTTATGTACCTAGGGCGTTATGTAGGTTATTGCGCCCGGAAAGCGACGTAATCTAGCCCGAGGGCCTCTGGCCCGAGGGATGGATGTCGCTTGATGGGCGTAATACCCAGTAACGCCAGTGGTGCATACAAGATTTTATGCTTCACTTCATAAGCTAAAAACTAAGAAAGAATTTAAATTATTAATCTTTATTGATATGCAAACAAATAGAAATGTATCGTAGTATGCCAAGAAAATAACTATTTTGAAGTTTAAAATAAATATTTGTTGTTTGAACGTTGCTATGTAAACAAATTCTCCTAAATTTTGTAGCGTATGACAAAAACATTGTATGACCTTTAAAATAATTTGATAGTTTTGGCAAACTATATGAACAATTAATAACTAAAATGTTGCTAAACATTTTTAAGCAAATGTCAAAATCTTTTACTAGCTTAAATTGAATAAGAATTATTTACATTGTGTAGACAAAACCACAGTTAAAATAATTTTATTTAGTTTTTTAGCGTCTTAATAGCGGGCGTTATGAACTCATAATGCCCTCTCATAACGCCCCGGTTTTTATGAATGTGTTTATATATTGCGTATCCTAGACATTATAACAACTTTATATCATTGTGAAGCATAAATTATCTTTTCATTACTATTTACATTCAATTTATAGTGAAATTGATAGAGGGTTTCCCCGCTATAATGCCCTCTTAAGATTACATTTATTTTAATAATTAAATCGATTAACCAATTATCAATCGATTTATTATGTAAAGTTAATATCGGTCAATATTATATTAAATAAATATAATTGCCTCGTTCAGCAGGAATTTCAATAAATTTTATTTAAATTTATTTTTGTGATGTCATCAACTTTAATATTATTTTAAGTTATTTGGATTTCGTTATAACATATATATCGTGGGAATTTATGGAAATTAGATCTAGGCTTTTAAGTTGTTGATGACTTATTTAATTGTTTAGAATAATTTGGTTGGAAGAATAACATATGTAATGTATGTCAATTAGATTAGTCATACATATGTTACAAAGTGTATTGCTTTGGCAAAATAAAAAAAATTGAATTTATGTTAATCAAATCCATTTTTTAATTGTGATACATAAGAAGATATGGGACTAATTGGACAAAATCTGGGATTATTTTCTTTGAACTTTTTTTGAATTTAAAAGGATGGATTGTACACATTGTACAAAACCTGAGCATCATTGGATTTTTGTCGGTTGTCTGGAGTAAAACGTACCTCTAATAATTTCGAATTGTAATTGGATTTTTTCTGCGATATTCGTCTTACTGATTGTAAATGGTAACATTTTACATAGAAGATTTTATAAGATATATTTCGTTTACGTTCTTGACTATATTTTAAGAAGAGTATATTAGTAGAAAAAACGAAATTTCTAAACGTATTTTAGGTTTTTGGGCATATTATCATTATTGAGGACGAAGACTGACTTTAGTCTTTTCAATTCGTTTTAATTGTAAGTTAAAATTACATAATGCCAATTTTCACGAACTTTACATTTATGTATTTTAAAACATTTACATACATTTATGTATGAAAAAACGGTTTCGCAATTTTTAGAATAACCCAATTTTAAAAAGCGGAAAACTTTGGAAACGTGGTTCATAGAACGATAGGAGACGCAGTCTTGCTTTTAATAGATAATGAAAAACAGAAGTCAACATCTTTTATCCAGATTATTGCACATGACTTTGTTTTTATCTAAAGAAAACCTAGCATTTCGTGGATATGATGAAGGAAAAAGCCTTTAAATAAAGGCAATTTCTTAGAACTAATCAAACTACTGTCAAAGTATGATGTAGTATCAAAAGAACACATCTTGAATTAAATATTAAAAAAAAATATAAATATTTTGAAACCATGTTTGATAGCACACCTGACATTTCACATATTGATCAAATGTCAGAAGTGATTCGTTATGTGAAAATTGATGATAGAAAAGTGGAAATCAAAGGAGAATTCCTTGGACTTTTTCCTTTACATGGAAAAAAAAACAGCTGCTTTAAGCGATGAAATTCTTAAAAATGACGGTTTAGATGCTATGAATTGTCGTTCCCAAGGTTATGATAATGCAGCTGTTATGAGTGGTATACATGAAGGAGTGCAAGCTATTATTAAAGCAAAAACCAACAAAGCAATATTGGTTGGTGTATAGATCTTTCAATTAATTTATGTGACAAACACTCATTTGCACAAAATGTAGCTTTTGTAACATTTTTCAGATCAGTGGAATTTTTACATATTTTCTGCTTCGACTAGCTGCTGGGAATTGCTTGTTAAACACAGCAAAGCAACTTTTAAAAGACTCTCAACAACGCGTTGGGATGCCCATGATGCTTCAGTTACAGTATTGGATAAAAATTTTAATGGGATTGTGGCTGCAATTGAGAAATTAAGTGATCAACAAGAAAATGTAGACACTAGAGGCGCTGCACAGAACCTTATGCGTGGTGATTGTGTATGATTTTACATTCCTTTGCTATCTTTTGTTTTGGAATGATGTTTTAAGGCGAATAAATTGTTCTTGAATTGTATTGCAAAGCACAAGTTTGAATATTGATCAATTAGTTATAAAAATACAGTCGCTTCGTCTTTATATTGAAACCTAGTCATATTGTAGAAGAGGCAATAGATTTTGCTGTGAAAAAATTGGAGTACTACGACGAGTCAATGTTAAACTCCGAACAAGATCAAGGTCAGTCCAAGATGTAGCTTCATTGTTCGAGGTTGTGCTGACAAACACTGGACTTTTGGCGAACAGTGAAGAGTTGGAGTTATCTGAATCAAAATTTACCGGTATTTATGATGAAGTATCAGAAACAGAACTCGTCATAGAGATACTAAGGTTGAGAAGGCATTTAAAAGCGGCAATGTAACAGTTTCTAACTGGGTGTGCCTATAGACATTTTGAAATTGATCGTAGAATAGGATTTTACAAAATCTCTTCCGAATCTTATGGTCGCACTAAAGTTATTTATGACTATTTGCGTATCAGTGGCTTCGAGTGAGAGGAGTTTCAGCAAATTAAAATTAATTAAAAATTACATACTGGCAACAATGACCCAAACGAGGCTTAACAATCTTGGCATATTAACAATAGAGCATGTGGCAACACAAAATATAAATTTTGAAGATGTGATTTCTAAGTTTGCAGCTGTTAAAGCTAGAAAGAGGAGATTTAAATAAGGTGACTAGACGTCCCGATTTTTAACAATTTGTCCCGCGTCCCGCTTCATTTTAAAAATCTCCCGATTTAAAAAAAAACAGAATTTCGTTTTTTAAATGAAAAAAGAATTTCGTTACTCAAAATTAAATTTAGGCAATTTATTTATGCTAAATAAAACATTTTCTTTAGTTTAAATATATAGAAATAAAATCGAATTATATGACAATCAATATCAATATTGTAGTAAACACTAAACATAAATTGAGTTCCACTTTGTCTTCTATTGAAATTGTAATTAAGATTATATAATTCAAGCCGGGATTCGAGCCGGGCACTGACGAGGGTAGGTTCGAATCCCATCCGAAACACGAAAAATGTGAAGTGGAGTTTTTTTCTGAAAAACTTCAAACCATACCTTTGAATTGAAAAAATTCCAATTACTTCTTTACTTACTTGAGTTTAATTGATCTCAAAAATCTAAAATAAATTTAAATTCCCTTAATGTAGTCTAATGTTAATACATATAGAACTACAAATTGACCAAGTGTCAGCCATTGATTTCACATTGATTGGAAACAATCAATAATGACTATACAAACGTGACTTAGGATGTTAATTAGAATAGAAATGTTCCCCATTCTATGAATTCACACAAAGTATTGTCTAGAAATTTAATGCAAAAAACATTTCCATAATATGGAGTCTAATGACAGTGGAAAAATTCAACTTAAGTAAAATAAATAAGTGATGAAGAAGTTTCAACTTTGAAATTGTCATCGCCACAACGGCGTAATCGATAGCGTGTCTGCCCAAGGATTCGAGCCGGGCACTGACGAGGGTAGGTTCGAATCCCATCCGAAACACGAAAAATGTGAATTGGAGTTTTTTTCTGAAAAACTTCAAACCTTTTGCAACAATATTTATTTTGATGTGTACAAACATATTTTAAATACAATGTTTAATGATGAGACATAAAACTTTCTCATTATTTTAGCTTCAACAAGTTTTAATTTTAATAATGACACTTGTACATATTTTTCACTTTTTTTCGTTACTCAAACAAACATTGAAAACAGATTATTTATAAGCGAAAATTCTTTTTTTTCAATTTTTTTATATTTCCCTTTTAGAAAATCATTATTTTTGTATTTTTTTAGTTAGTTTGAAAGTGAAACATCAAATAATTCACTTTTCAAAGGAAAAACTCACAAACTCGAGTTATTGAACATCAAATTGAATTGTTTAACATCAAGAAAGAACTGAATAGCTTATTCGCCATGACGGAATTCTTATAATCGTTTACGTTATCCTTTTCGTTTTAGTAACGAAAAAAAGTGAACAAAACGACCAACATTAATTCGTTTCGCTTTCTCTGAGGGTGTTTAATGATCTTTAATTTATTTCTATTTAGTTGTTTAAAGAAATTTATGCTTCACAATGATATAAAGTTGTTATAATGTCTAGGATACGCAATATATAAACACATTCATAAAAAGCGGGGCGTTATGAGAGGGCATTATGAATTCATAACGCCCGCTATTAAGACGCTAAAAAAATAAATAAAATTATTTTTACTGTGGTTTTGTCTACACAATGTAAATAATTCTTATTCAATTTAAGCTAGTAAAAGATTTTGACATTTGCTTAAAAATGTTTAGCAACATTTTAGTTATTAATTGTTCATATAGTTTTCCAAAACTATCAAATTATTTAAAACGTCATACAATGTTTTTATTATACGCTACAAAATTTAGGACAATTTGTTTACATAGCAACGTTCAAACAACAAATATTTATTTTAAACTTCAAAATAGTTATTTTCTTGGCATACTACGATACATTTGTATTTGTTTGCATATCAATATAGATTAACAAATTAAATTCTTTCTTAGTTTTAAGCAACCGACCACCATAACTAATATTAATGGTGACTGATCTTCTGTCAAATCGTTTTTTTGTTTGTTTGTTTTCCTTTATTTCTCTGAGAGAGAAACCGGTTTGTCTTCCCAAAGACGTGCGAAAATTTTTCATTTGATTCAAAATTGTACAATTATTGCAAATTTCTTTTAAATCTATAAGAAAAAAACCTACCACAAAAAAATAATAGTTTCTCCCTCACTGCTACTATATAAAAAGAAATAAGAAAAATGACAGATTAGGATTTGATTCTAACCAAACATATAAATTTTAATCTTTTATCTATTAAAAATAAACTACGCAATAATGAAAAGTTGGTCGCCAGCTAGTTTTCATAATATACTTTCAGGATGTATACATAACTTAAATATTTGAACATTGGCATTATAAAACAATAAAATATTCACTATTATAAAATCACTGGAAATAACACAATAAATGTAAAATACTCTCGTAATTATTTTCATTCATTTTATAAAAATTAGCACAACTAAAAATAATAGATTGTACTTTTTGTTTCGTTTTAAATTATTTAATTGTTTTTGATTTATAATTTAATACAATAGTTGGTTGTTGTAAATAAACAGAAATGCAAATGGCGAAATGAGAAATTGAATATGACATTTTTGTGAACACGATTTCTTATGTCTCTCTTCATACAATTTTAAAGTTATGTTCTCTCTATATTTATATATACTCTAAGGTTTTAAGCTTATTAAGTGAAGCATAAAATCTTGTATGCACCACTGGCGTTACTGGGTATTACGCCCATCAAGCGACATCCATCCCTCGGGCCAGAGGCCCTCGGGCTAGATTACGTCGCTTTCCGGGCGCAATAACCTACATAACGCCCTAGGTACATAAATAGCTATTATCTTTAAAATTTGAATTTAAATTTTTATTGAGAAAAAAAAATGAATTTACTTAAAATGTTTCGAAATGGTTTTAATAAATTATTGAAAAACTTGAAAATGTTTGTTATTATTTAATTAGAAGATAATCAGACGTTACAATTAGTGGCTCGACATATGATATAGAGTAGGTTGGCGTTTGTTTTTCATATAGTGTCATAAAATTGTCACACATATGTTCTGTCGTAGATCTGATATTTGTTTGTTGCAAAATTGGATAGATGTAGTTTTGCTTATATATAGCTAATTTTCTTTTAAAATTTGTTCGATTTCTGTTTGTAATTAGTTTGTAAACTGTCTGATCTCGAAATCCACCTATTTCTAGCGGACATCCTGCCACTCGGACTTTTTTTTCCTATTGAAATCACAATGCTAAAAGTGAAATAACAAAGCCTAAAATTGAAATAACAATGCCTAATAGCTATTTATGTACCAAGGGCGTTATGTAGGTTATTGCGCCCGGAAAGCGACGTAATCTAGCCCGAGGGCCTTTGGCCCGAGGGATGGATTTCGCTTGATGGGCGTAATACCCAATAACGCCAGTGGTGCATACAAGATTTTATGCTTCACTTAATAAGCTAAAAACTAAGAAAGAATTTAATTTGTTAGTCTATATTGCTATGCAAAAAAATACAAATGTATCCCAGTATGCCAAGAAAATAAATATTTTGAAGTTTAAATTAATTATTTGTTGTTTGTGCGTTGCTATAAACAAATTCTCCCAAATTTTGTAGCGTAGTTTGCCATGAGAAAAAACAGTTTGTAGTTTCAAATAATTATTCATCAGAACTCTGAATTAGTCCTAAACAATAATGGATTTGCACACTGAAAAAAAAGTTGACGTGTATTCAATAAAAGTCATCATTGTATTAATAAAAATTTTATTAATTCTCGTCCGATGAACAAATTTATTGATAACACAATTGCCTGTTTATTAAGTAATAACAACAATTATGAACTAATAAAGATTTAATTATATTAACAACCAGGATAATATTATTGTGATGATTGTATCAATAAACCAGGTTATAATTCAATAACTTATATTATTAACAAACGTTAATGACATTAATAAATTCGTTTATAATGGAATAAATTAAATTATTGATATAATGGACAGCAGTTAATTAGTTAATAAACAAAATGATTACAATTACGAATAAATTTTTATTAAATAAAAATTGAAATAATTAAATCAATCATAGTTGTTTATTAGTTGATAATGGAAATAATAAAAATTGCAAATACATAATTATTACTCAATTTTTGAAATTAGCAAAGCAGAGAACATCTGTTTTGTGTAGTTTTAGATTAGTAACTAACCAAATTTAATAACACAGTTCTGAGTTCATTATAGTATAACGAATGATAGCATCATCTATAAGATATGAACATAAATATATTTTTCTCAACCTATTAAAAAGTGAATAAAAACCACGGCTTATATTTCAATTCTTTTATTATTCAAAAAAAAAAAATAGCAAATACACATATTTTGTTTACATACTTGCAGATAGTTTTTAATTGCCTTCCAGTGTAGACAGCAAAACAGCAAGCTTCGACGAAGTTTTTGGCTTACTATTAAAGCCGTAAAAAAAAATTTCAATAAAGGTCCAAAAATTTGTGGATGCTAAGGGATATTTGATATTAAAAAGGTGAAATAGCTTAAAACAAATATCAACCGCACGCAAAAAATTCGGAATTTTAAATTTTACACCATCAAAATAAACAAAACATTGTTCAATGCTATGAATATCATTTCCAGTCGCTAAAATAAATGGCTGAATATTTTCCATCCTTTCTGTAATATAGTCAAGATGAGATTCTATCTCCTGAACTGATTTGCCGATAAATAAAAATGATTCTTGCGAGTCCTTAATTGTATACTTTATAGTATCTTTTTTTCCAGCGTTATTTTTTCGAATAGTTTTCTGGGTTGGGGTAAGGTAACCATGAAGACACCAAAGTAATGCCGCTGATGATTCTTCTGAAAATAAACAGGAGATAAATGAAGGTACTCTTTAAACTAAGAATATTGACGCAACAAGTTGTTTGTACAAAATATATGCCTACCATTGGAAATATTTGATAGTTTCAGTTTCTTAAGCACCATTTTAATATTTTTTTCTTTAATATTAAATTCCGAATTAGAAAAATTTAAAAGGGTAGTGTAAACAGTTTCCCATTTATCTAAAATTGATGAACTAGATGGAAACATGCTGCGGAAATCTTGGTCGATCTATAAAATAAATTTAATTTAAATAAATAAATCAATAAAAAGTCTTGCATTTATTCATTACCAAACGATATCCTCCAGCATGCTTATAAAAAGGCCATTTTTCGAAAAGCTCGTTTAAAGAAGAAGCATGTGATATACCATTTAATCTGTATTTGGTGCATGCTTGCCAGCAACTATCGAACTCAGCACACGACAAATTATCATACTTAAGTGATTTTATAATCAAGTCAGCATTTGTTTCTGGTTCTACCATAAAGATTTGTTGTTAGTTTATTGTTGTTTGTTACTTACTTTTACTTACCAAATATCAATTTCTTTGGAGACCCTATTTTCAACGTGCTTTCTTTGTCTTTTAAGACTTTAGCCATACTTCGCGTACTGGTTTTCATGTTGAAAAATTTGTTATAAATTCTACCACGCTTACCTAAACGGTAAAAATCCATTCTCTCGGAAGGAAATCTGGCTAAAATTTCATTCTCTAATTTGTGTGATGACGATAGTGTCATTTGCAGGTTATTATTTTCAAAATACTGAGCGATAGTTGTTATCAACACAGAACGCTGCTGTTCATCGAACTTTTTATTTATTTTGTAATACGCCATTAGCATTTCGCCTTTTGAGTTTCCCTCTAAAATGTCGTCTAAAGAAATATGGGTGACATCAGAACTTTCTTGAGTACTAGTAACTGATTTACATACGGCAGTTGAATATGGTGAGGATCGTAAAGTTTTTGGTGACAATGGTCTTTTGTCAAGGTCATTAATTGAAAAAGAGTGTTGGTAGGGCATTTGAATCGCAATACCAAGTTCATTACGCCAATTTTCCAATTTATGTTCAAATTTAATGTGGACACCTATTTCATAATTTTTTAACATTTTTTCAATGTGATGAATTTTTATTATTTTTAATATTTCAACATCTATTTGCTGGCCTTTAAAAGAAAAGAGTACATAGAAATTTTTTAAAAACTTTAACCCTTTTTAATTTTGGTTCAAATGCAATACTTACTAAATAAATCTATAGCCAAGTGGCTTAGGTTCCAACTGTCTAATAACCTCTCCAGCTCTCCTAACCTCCGGCACTCCTCGTTATTGAAGTCATTGAAACAGTTTTTATTCAAACCAATATCATCATCTGTGGTTTGATGCAATGTTTTGTCCTCTGGTTCTAGAACATTTGCTCCCAATTTTACTATCCCGTTTTGGGATTCGTTCATGGCTGGTGAATTATTTCGAAGAGCGAAAGAAATGACAACTGCGATTTTTATTAAAATATATTAAAACAGGTTTACATAAAAAAGATTTAAAATATTCAAAAATTAATTAATATTTTTTAATTTACAATATTTTATTTATTTCTTTGTATTGTAAACATGTTATTTCTAGCGCTAATGACTGTAAACATTAAACGTAGTTAAAAAATAATTTCAAATACAACATAAATTAAACAATGGAATAGTAGAATTCTTTAATTTTTATAGTATTATCTCCTTTAAAACTTTTTATTAAAGTTGATGGAGGCCCTAATATATCATTCATTTCTAAAACAGAAAATTCCCCCAATGATTGGGGATCAACATTGAAGCTCATTACGTGAGGAACATATATGAGTTTTGTAAGTTCTTGAGAAAACAAATAAATACATTCCTTGTACAAAACAATATTTATAATCATATATATTTTAATGTCATGGTGGAATTTCGCTACGTAATAGCCGTTTTGATATTTTACTCCTCGGTATTCAATTTTATTGTATAAAACTATAAACTGTGGATCGGCATTTAGCTTACCACTTATTATTCCAATTAAATTACTTTGAACTATGTCTTTGTCATTTAGCAAATATAACCCTATTGATCCTTGCTTTTGTAGAAGTTTATTTGCAAACGATAGTTGAAATTTTTTAGCAAGCGTAAGGCAAATATTTTTACGAGATGTTATAGCATTAGCATATAATTTGAATTGTTTGTGTTTGGCTTCAAATTTAAAGCACCAAATCTTACGTAATGGACCGATTTGTTGTATAATCCTTGGATAATGAATCAAATTATGAAATTTGGGCTTTAAAGTATCCTTAAAAAGACGAATATACTCCTGGTTATGAAGTTCAATTTTGGATTTCAGTATTAAAACCGAAGCTTCAGTAACCTCAAAGCATAAAACCAACTCAATAATTTCTATCAACGTTAGTAAAAATTTCCAAATTTTATCATCAGTTGGAATTAAGTCACTAATCATAAAAGGCAGATACATTACAAATGTCATCATCTCTCTGGCGGACATTTTTAGATGTCGACTATTTAAATGAACCATTTTAATTTCGTTCGAAATATTTCCAATTTCTGTAGCTCCGTATTCAAAGTTTTGTTTCCGTTTGTTGAGCATTTCTAAGGATATATATTTTGTTGTTTGTATAAAATATAACAATATATGGCACAAGTCGTAGTGGCATACTCCTTCAAAAATATCATGCATTGCATCAACAGAAAAGTTTTCAACAACATGAAAAGATGGAATCGTGTTAAATAAAGACTTGTTTGTAATACCTGTTAATTGGGAGTTAATTTTTTTTATATCATTATCATAATTTTCAATATTACGGTTATAAGCTTCCATTTCTACACACATTTTCTGGCAATTATTTTTCTCGGCAGTACAAAATCTGCAAAACAAGTTACTGGAAAATGATTTGCTAAAGTTTAGAATTGAATTCAAACCCAAATTGTCTCCAAGAATGATTCCCAAAATGAAATGAACATGTATTGTCTTTCCATCTAAACATGATATTGCTAATCCCTCTTCTTCAAGTGACTGCAATTCTTTTACTAAAACATCAACGCATTTTGCGTTACCAAATGTCTTTAAATCCCTGGATTTAACAGACATAGCTAAAAATATATTATCTGATTTGGACTCATATGAAAGACATGGAAAAGAATAATAAAAATTACATACAGAATGAACAGTAGCGTGTGATCCAAGTGGATTATTAACTTCAAAGTCGTCGCAGTAAAGAAAATAAGGCACCACAATTTTATTTGGATACAATTTACTTTTTTTTTGCCATAACTCGCCCTGAACGAAATTAGTGAAATTTTTACTTTTACTTAATATGTCCATGTGTTTAAGCATATTTTCGAGTAAGTTATTGTTTTCAAACATTTTACTAAATTGAAATTTCAATGGTAAAATAACACCTTTGGCAATTTTTTCGTCATAACTTAATTTGCCAGAATGATGTACCATGCTCGTTTCTTTTTTTATTATGAATTCTTTGGAATCCTGTAAATATTTTTGGTTTTTCAGCCACTGATGCATTAAATGGTCTGAGCTACAGTATTTGAAGGGATATTTTAAATTGGTTGTAATGTCAGCAAATGTTTGATTTAACGAAGGTTGATTATATAAAAGGTGATCGATGGATGATTGAAAAATATCAAGAATAGGCTGAACAATATGTTTAACAACATGTTCTTGAATTTCAAAAACATCTTTTCTCGAAAAATTATTGTTGTTGTGTAAGATCATTGAAAACTTTACTGCATTTTCGAAAATTATTGAAAACGCTTTATCCTTATTCATTTCCGGCATAATTTCAGGATGTGTTGCGTTAGTTTTTTTAAAAGAGCTGGCTATAGTTGTGTTTTTGCCTTTTTCTACACACTTTTCATTTAAATTAGACTGCGATTTGTTGCAAACCTTGTTGGAAAACTCTTCATCCATTATATTTACAGGTTCTGCTTCTTCAATAACATGTTTTCGTAAAAGATGTTTTTTAAAACTTGAAAGGTTTTGAAATGCTTGCTGACATAAAGTTTCATTACACCGATAAGAAGAATTAGTATTTAAATCATGAATATTTTTTAAATGGCGAACAAATAGGTTCACTGCACTAAAGCCCTTATTACAAAGGAAACAGATCATTTTCAAACTGTTATACCATAAAATAACTAGATTATGAGTTCAATATGACCTAAAAAATAAAAAAAACTATTACAACAATGCTTTTAAACAAAAACAATTTGTTGTGCTTAATAAATAGTTTTATTTTAAACTTAAAAGCAGTTATATGTTAAACATTGTTTTCCAGTAGCACTTTAGCTCCTAATTAAATAATATACTATTTATTTCATTAAAGTTTAAAACACTTTACTAATCCATAAAAATTACAATTGTCTTCTAAATAAACCTTAACTCGGTTCAAAACTTATTGCCGATGGAACTTTTTTCTAAACTTATATATCATTTGTTTATAATTATTTTTATTTAGGATCTATCTGAAAGACGAAGACCTATATCTCTTAAACGCATCAACAGAAGATAAGAACCATAAAAAATGCATAAATATCACAAATAAATTTGTTATATTATTATATTAAAAACTCACCAATAGTTATTATAACTGTTTTTTGATTATGATTTTAAATAGTCTTTCTTTAACTTTGATTATTAGCAGGACAAAATACCTAACATACAAGTTCAGTAAACCCTACAAATAATAAAAACTACAAATAACATTTAAACAATAAATTTATTATTTAATTAAAATCTATGAATCGTTCATTTTTAAATAAAAGTGGAAATCAAACTATTAAAGTATGTACATGAAAATAAATGGCTCTTTGTTTCTTTAATTTAAAACCTAAAGCAAAACTAATCTACTGATTATTAGGTTATAATATCCGGGCAGCATGGCCCAATTATGAAATTATGAAGTTAAACAATAATGAAAAAAATATGCTTCTTAACTTCAACGAATTACAGCAGTTAGTTTTTTAAACATTATTTCCTACAGTGCATAGGTTATTCCATTTACATACAAACATCGTTTGCATAGAATATCTATTTCAAGCCCACAATATTCTACCATTATATTCATACTACGTAAAATATGAAAAGAGTTTTAAATAATTAAACAGTCAAACTTACAATTTTCAGGTTTTTAACATAACTGCTTATATATTAAGAACCTGAGATTTGAAAAGAGACGATTTTAGCCTTCTTAGGGTCTCATGTATACATAAACGATATGTTTTATGCATATGCACCGCTATAATAAAATTAGTAAACTAGTGTTACTTTAAATTATCTGAAAACTCACTTACCAAATTTTATGTTTATTAAAATACAGAACTTTTACACTACACAGATCTTTTAATGGTATTATTTTACACTACACAGATTTTTCAAAGGATTATTTATTTAATTATTAACTTAGTTGGTTAAACTCTGGAACAAAAGAACTATTTCATAAAGTTAAAAATTGTGAAAACTAAAAACAAAAATATCCCGTTATGGATTTGTCATCACGTGATGTAAATTTTGTTTTCTAATTGGTCAAAAAATTGCAAACTAAAAGATCAAATACTCTGATTGTTATATTAATAAGAACGATGATTAACTTTTCGATCAATTGTTTCCCTTTTTGACCTTTCTTCTAATTTTTTTTCAATAATTGGTTGATTAACTAATAAAAATTATTATTAAAAATTTGAGATTATGCGTTTTCATTATTTGAATAAATAAATTTATTAATACAATAAAATTTTTTTAATAAACGGTGGTTTGTAGTATTAATAAACCCATTATAAACACATTATTGAAATTAATAATTTAGGTAATGAATACAATAAAAACTTCATTCATATAATAAAAATGGGTTAATAATTACTGATTATTAATATTACGTACAAGATTTTTTTCAGTGCAATTGCCAGAGTTTATTAAGCAAAATGCTCAAAAAGCAACGGAATCTTTATTGCCAATTAAATCCAAACAACAATATGATAAAAATTACGGGATTTTTCGTTCATGGAAATCAAGAAATAAAGTACAGGCAGTGAATGAAAATGTGTTGTTAGCATACTTTCAAGAATTGGTAATTCTAATTTGTTTATACATTTTAATAAGTAAATTTATTAATTCAATTTTTTATTTAGTCTGAAAAGTATACCCCGAATTCACTGTGGACCAAATACTCCATTTTAAAATCTACCCTAACAGTTTACGAAAAAATTGATATTTCAAAATATAACCAATTGCTTTCGTTTTTAAAAACAAAATCAAGAGGTTATACGCCAAAAAAATCTCAAGTTTTAACCGGCAATCAGGTTATGGCTTTCATAAGAGATGCTCCGGATGACGTTTATCTGTTGCATAAGGTAGTTTTGGTTAGGGAGTCTTTGGAGGCTTAAGAAGAGACGAAATGGTAAAAATGTCAGTTGAGGATGTAACTGATAAAGGTTCCGTTTTGATTGTAAAAGTGCCAGAAACTAAAACAGGTACGTCAAAAGGCTTTACAATCATAGATGAAGAAGAAATGGGTGCTCTGAAAATAGTCCGACAATATATGAATTTAAGGCCAAATAAAACAAATGGGACACGTTTTTTTCTTACATATAGAAACAGAAAGTGTACAATGCAACCAGTTGGAAAAAATACGATAGGCAGTGTTCCAAACACTATTGCTAAGTTCTTAAAACTAGAAAACCCTCACCAGTTTACTGATCATTGTTTGAGACGCACTTCGTCTACTCTCTTAATTGAGGGGGGTGCGTCTTTCGAAACTCTTAAATTGCACGGCAAATGGAAGAGTGACACTGTAGCACAAGGCTACATAGAAGAAAGCATCACTTCGAAAAATAGAATTTCCAACATGATTGCAAGTGCTGTAGGTTCATCTGAAGGAGAAACAAGTGCTATTTCTAGTTTTGAAATCATCTCGAATGTTCAAGAACAACCATCAACATCATCAACCTACCCCATATCAAATAAAATGATAATTGTATCGGACAATCTTTCCAGTAAATCTGTTGATTTTTCTGGCAAGTTTGAAAATTGCCATTTTTACTTCGAAAAGTAACATTCTGTATTGAAAATTTTGATTTAATTTGAATAAAAATTATTAATTAATAAACATTTTTTAAAACTTTTTAAATTAAAGGCAAAAATACAATTTACGACAAAAACAAACTGTCTAGTATGCCATGAGGATAAACATTTTGAAGTTTAAAATATTATTTTAGTGTATTAAGAGCGGGCGTTATGAATTCATAATGCCCTCTCATAACGCCCCGGTTTTTATGGATGCGTTTATATATCGCGTATCCAAGACTTTATAATAACATTATATGCATGTGAAGCATAAAGTTATTATATTACTATTATTTCGAAAAACTACTTTGATAAATAATTTTCGAAAAAATATTTGACTATTTAGTGCAAATATATGTATTTTTATTTATGCAAATAATACAGAATCTTAGTCGTACAAAAAATCTTGTATGCAATTCAGGCATAAAGTATCTTTTTTGCTTTCGAGTGATTGTTTCTCTCCGCTAACGCCTCGAGCAACAATTTCACTCTCAAGCGGAAAAGTCATACTTTATGCCCTTAATACTATAATAGCTATTTAAAAGCTAGGTCCCACAACAAAACCTAGATTTAGAAAAAAAAATTAAATATAACAATAAACCATTTAAAAACAAAAACAAGAAACTATAATCAAAAGATTATAGTTTAACGTTATAAGAAGATTTTCTTAGAAAAAGAAAAAAAACGTAAAACTATAATCAAAAGATTATGGTTTTACGATATAAGAAGATGTTCTTAGAAATTTTATGTAAATTTTTTGTTTTCTTATACTTCGCTAGAAATGTAACCTAATTTTTGGTTTAT
Organism: Diogma glabrata; assembly: GCA_963693315.1. Taxonomy (NCBI): domain Eukaryota; kingdom Metazoa; phylum Arthropoda; class Insecta; order Diptera; family Cylindrotomidae; genus Diogma; species Diogma glabrata. The sequence continues at coordinate 30,653 of CAVNZG010000427.1, read as the reverse complement.
ATATTAGCGTTGACATTTTTTGGTAGTTAATCTAAAGTTTAAAATTTTCTCATTGGTTCGAAACTAAGTTTCGAAAAAGAAAAAGTTTCATAATTTGCACCATAATCTTTTAGACACAGTTCTTATATTCTTGATGGGAGATTTTCCATCGGAGTGATGTTATATTACAAATAATTTACTAAATTAATTAGTGTTTTACTTATTGAGAGAAATATGCTTCTCCATTACTTTCAAAACTATTATTATACTGAAGATGAAAACAAGAAATAGTTTTCTCACTGCAAATTCAACTAATTCAAAGGTTGATAATAAATCTAATTTGGATGATGAAAAACTGAAGCAATTGGATAAAAAATTCAAGTTACTCGAAACTGAGACCTTAAAGAAACTGGATCAGTCAATTGCTTTTTGAGCTGAAGATCAACGTAATACAATTTCTCATCATTTCTCGGATCTGAAGAAAGCTTTCTTAGAAGAAATTAACCATGAAATTGAAACTCTCAAGAAAAAGGTTGTAACCATTAAAAACAAAATCAATTCCTTTGGAGATAAAGATAGTGTAAAGAATGATTTCAATAATAACCGATCAAAACTGGTCATCAATGGAATCCCCAACAATTTCAATGATTCAAATGAAATTATCGTGTCTAAGATTTCAAGTGCTGCTGGTTTTGAAAATCCTCCAAGAGTCAGAGCTTACCGTAGCAAGTTTAATGATCAAAGTAATTCTCTCTTGTGAAACTTCGAATCTGAATTTAACAAGGATGAATTCAACTTCAACTACATGAAAATTGCAAACCGTCTAACTGTTGAAAAATTTTTAACGAACCAGGAAATATCAATAGGATCTTTATTTATTCAATTTGCGATGTCTAAAAATCAGTTTGCACTTTTCAACGAGGCCATGAAATTTAAAAAGGAACAAAAAATGAGAAATGTTAAAGTTGGACAAATTAGTCCTGATGTCACTCTTAACAATGACAGAAAAGCTAGTTTCTCCTCTATTAATGATCCAAATCATATGATTATCGTGAACCAAGTTTTATAGGAGCTCTCTTTTTCCGAAGAAAATGTCAAAAATAAATATATATGAAAAACAAACCGTTTTTATCTTCAATCTGGTGAGTGTTGTTATGAATTTCTTTTTTTTCTTTCCTTTTCAAGGTTCCGTTTTTTATACGGAACACTATTAGTGAGAGTAAAACGAGTTTTTCACATTATATCGATTATCTCGTAAACTACAAATGGTATGAACTGGAAATTTGAGGTGCGTATAAAACTAATCTGTCCACATGAAATTTCGGATACAAATAAAACTAAATTGGTTTTCGTTGTGTTTACAGGGGTACGATGTGAGGCCGTTGAGAAAATACATTTTTTTATAGATTCAAGTAGGGTATCATATGAAAGGGCTTCGTTTCAATATTCTTTAAAAGTTTATTTTGGAATTTTACACCTCACCCTTTTTTGTATAATTTTGAATAATGATGTTTTTTTCTTGTTTTCTTACCTCGTTTATCTCCGTACCTAACTAAACGAAAATTTTCAAATGTATTTGGAATGATAGAATAATTAGTAAGTTTTTAATAAAAAATATATAAGTGTCATATACTCATAATTAAATTTATTAAGGGGTGGAAATGAGAAGGGGTAAAAACACTATTTAAAATGTGGTCAAGTCAAAGAGCACCTAATTTAGAAAACAAATCAATTTTTTTTTAGAATTTTGCGATGCACAGTTTTTGAGTTATTAATAATTTTAGTTAAATTTTATTTTCACCAATAATGGTATTACAACCATATAAATTAAAAATAATTTATTTCACACAATGCATTTCGATATGTTCACATATCATTATCAAGTATGTATATACTAAATAAAGAAAAAGGAAAAACATAAAACTTTTAACAAAAAAGGAAAACTAGATTTTGAATGAAAAACAAAAAGAAAGAAAAACAATATCAAACATTTATACCGCATTCACAGCGACATAGCAAATTAGTAGATAGTATATTATAATTTGCATCTAGGCATATTTAATATGAGTTTAAAACGTAGATGTAATTTGAATCGTAAGTATTTGAATCGTTTGTAATGGTAGTAAGCCTAGATATCAAATTAGTTGCAAGATTTTAAAATAAAAAGTGTTTACAGCACAGATTTACATTACATCTACTAATTTGCTATGTCGCTGTGAATGCGGTATTAAGTTATAAAATTAAATAAAAATGAATGAATTGGTTCCGCTTCAATATTCATTAAAATATTTTTATATTTGCTTATGAAGTAACTTTACCATCCATCTAACTCCAAATTGTTGTTAATTTGTTTTAAAATCTTCAAATCAATATTAGAGTGGCCTGTTTCGATGACATGATGAGCCACTGCAGAACTATTTGGTCTGTTGTATTTAATATGAGCTATGTGTTCTTTGAATCTTATGTCAATAGTTTTTTTTGTTTGACCTACGTAAATTTTATCACATTCTTTACATAATACTTGATAAATGCCAGATTTTTTAATATCAATTAATTTGTTGTATAATATTGTAAATCTTATTCAAATAAAAAACTTAAGACAATTGTTTGATTTCCAAAGGCAACTAGGTTAGTTTATTTGAAATTTTAATTCATGTTAAACAGAATTCTGTTGCAATTTAGTTTAGTTGTGAATTGTAGACTAAAAACATCCTAAATTTTTTGTTTGACAATTGAAACTGATTACTTGAAAAATGATATTTTTTGTTCACAATTGAAACTGATTACTTGAAAAATGGATTTTCAAAGTAAGTTTTACCAATAATCAATTACAATTAACTTAATTTGATTATTTAATTGCAGTTAAAATAATTTGTTTGCTTTTTCATATAGATTTAGGTGATAATCGCAACAAAAAAATAAAAATTTGGTCTAATGTGAAAATGCCTAAATCTATATGAATAAGTAAACAAATTATTTTAATTGTAATTAAATAATCAAATTAAGTTAATTGTAATTGATTCTTGGTAAAACTTACTTTAATCCATTTTTCAAGTAATCAGTTTCAATTGTCAAACAAAAAATATCTTTTTAGGCTATGTTTTTATGTCTTAAAGATATTTTTTCTGTCTTTCAGTGTATGAAAAATTTTCTTAATGCTAAGTTGATAAAAGAAATGTTTACTTATTATGAATGTAGAGTGTAAACAAGTTGAATGCAGAGTAATTTTGCTTAATTGTCTCATTGTGATTCGGAATTGCAAAATACGTTGTGTGCAACTCGTTGCACAAATGGTTTTTTCCGCACTTGTCGTAATTTGTCCAACTGGCTTCGCCTTGTTGGACAAAATTACGACGCGTGCGGAAAAAATCAAATTTGTGCACCTCGATACACAAAGTACTATTATCAGCTCGGTATATAATGTACTATTTTGACACATGACAAGTTGTCAATGGAAACAGTTTTCAGATCGACTGAAAAAAGTTATTACTGTTGCTATCAAATAGCTGTGTAAATATTTATCATTATTTAATACAACTTTAATTGAAATACTTTACTTGATTCATCTTTTGTAATATAAATTCTTCTTTAACACTCCTTCGTCCTAACGTCTTGGTTGCGATGATAGCAACACGTTAGGAGGGTAATAAAATCGTACCCTATCATTCCGGTTATATTTAGTTTCATTTATTTTTTCAAATATAGGCATTACTGAATATAAAGTTGCAATATCTAATTAAAGAGGCATTGCATAATATAAGGTTCATTTTTTCACTCAATATTCGTATAGCACCCTTATGAACAGAATCTAAAAGATGCAAGATCAAAACATGAAATAGATGCAGCACTTTATACTTGAGTCGACAGCCATACAACATACGGTAAATGTGGAATAATTGATACGAAGTGAATATGTTTTGCATCTATTAAGAACTCGACTTTCACAGATAGCGCTCGTTTCAAACCTTTGTTATTTGCCACGCACACTAATTAAAATAAAGTTGTGTAACTTGATCTTTGAACCAGAAACAATTAAGAGCTGTTTTGTGGAATTAAAATTACCCATATTTGGTCGCGTGTTTTTTGTCCTTAAGTATTCTTTAAATAATATATTTGGTTGATACGCTACAACTGAAATTGAACTTTTTTCATTTTATTTAACAAACATGTTTATTATAAATCAGTTACGATATGTGATTTGGAGAAAAAAGTTCTTCTGAGCAAGCAAACACAGCCATTATTTTTACAAACATAACCATTTCGGTAGTCGGTAGATTATTTCTCGTTTTCATTCCCATTAAAATGAACATATTTGATCCTTTCAGTAACCAATAATCCTGACTATTTCTTTGTAAGTTAAACTAACAATGTTCTTTTAATGTTTACATGTCGATATGTTTATATGTTTTTTTATAATTTAGATTTTAGAACAATGTTCTTCCATAATTACAATCAGGTTCGGCTATCAATCTTCAGTGAAAGTAATTTCTTTATTGAGTTCGTATTTGTAAAGACATAAAATAGGGTAATATTTTGATAGAATTTGCTTTCAATTTTGTTTATTTATCTTTTGATTATCGAATACAATTAAATGAAAAGGAAGCCACATTTGTTATTGACAACCATATCTATAGATATTTTAAGACATGTCGATTACAAAAATAATCAGTTTTAGCAATTACTCGTTTTTGTTATTTTCTAGCTGAAGTATTTAAGTTTTTTATGGTGTCTTTTCATATAGCAAGACCATTTTCGAATCATCGTTTTTGAGATTTTTCTAAAAATATATTAGTTGTTGATTGACTTTTTCTAAGTTTGCACATCGTATTGAGGTGCAGTAATGCTAATGCAGCTTATGCTTCTGTTTTCCATATTTGACAGTTTGAAGAAGAAAGTAAGCCGTTAATCTTGTTTTAAAAAATTGTGAATCAACTTCACGACTGCAGGATGAGAACCATACGCATCGAGATGGATGATCAAGTTGGGATCCCAGATTCGATCAAATGGTCTAAGATGTCTTACGCAAAAACGTATGTTTCACCACCTTTTTCAAGTATACTGTTCTAAAGAAGGACTGCATATGTAGTTTGTTTTGAAAACTGTATTGGCTGCTAGATATTAAATGGTTGTCTTCCAAAAATTTGAATATATGTGAATTAATATAGTGCTCATATATTTTAGATAGGACTGGAAGGTGATTATTCTAATTCCAGCACGAAAAAAAAGATAGAAAAAAAAACGTTAGATTTAAAGGATTTATAGAACATTTTGGTAAGAGAGGGTGGATGAGATCTTTTGTTCACATATAATAAAAACATTTTAATTAAGTTTATTAGAGTTTATTTTAATTAATCAAATATATTTATTTATTAACAATTGTGTACATTTGTTCGTCTGATAAAAAACTGTGTCTATATTAATAATACATATTAGGTAGATTTCATATAAAAATCTACCTATTGTAACGTGCTTCATTTAGGTAGATTTCATATAAAAATCTACCTATTGTAACGTGCTTCATCTCGGAATTTCGGAAAAATTTTGGTGCCAAACGACTATATATGATAAGCGGAGACGGAAAATCAAAATGAAAAAAAAATTATATATATATATATATATATATATATATATATATATATATATATATATATATATATATATATATATATATATATATATATATATATATATATAACGATATGAGGTATAACAGAATTATCCGGCACTCTCACGGTCGCACTTTTCGACCTACACCAAAAATATTATGTGTGAATATTACGGCAAACAATCTCTTGGACAAGTTCGCGAACTGGCCATATCGGGGTACCATTTAAGCGGCTAGAGCCTTAAAAGTCGAATAATCTAAGACGTTATAACTTCCGTTTGAATCATAATGGTTAAATAAAATTGATAAATATTGAATATTTAAACTATTTTTTATCATTTTTTCCAAAATGAAAACCTCAGCGCAAAAGGTTCCTGAAAAATCAGCTGTTTTAAAAGTGTACTGAACTTTGTTGTCCTCGATATAGATGAAAATAACCAAGCTTACAAATGAAAACCTTCCAAAACATAAATACGTAGATAAATCTATCCAAAACTTAAAAAATAAATTGTTTAAGTTCAGAGGTTGAGACCCTGGGTCGGTTAAAACAAAAACAAACCCAAACGTCCATTTCTTCATCATTTTTGAGTTTCTTTTGCTTAAACTCATATTTTCTTTTAGATTAACTTTTCAACTATAATCTCAGAAATTTTCAGCTTTCTATCCCTAGAGGCTCCAATTTTATAAGCTTAAACAAAAAACCTTTTACATATCTTACAAAGCCTAATATATGTGAAAATTAAAAAAATGAAAATTTATGTAAAATTAATATTGAATTTTGTTTTAGTTTTGTTGACATTTACTTGCAAATACTATTCGAACAAATTGATAGATCTTTGTGCGATAGGCGTTCAAAAGGATCTATATATGAAAAACATTTTACTGAGCTATTATATAATTTACCAACCGAATAATTAGTTAGTGTTAATTAAACAGTAAAATTAAGCATGTAAATTCCTATAAAAATAACAGATATGTATAAACTTTAATAAAACATGTGTTAATATCACACAGCGTTTAAAAAAATTCATATTTAATAACATAAAACCATAATGATCACCCCCAAATCTAATTAACCAAATTTTTGTTCTTCATGGTTATTTAGATATTGTATATATAAAAGAAAAATTGCGAAGATTGCATTTGTATGCAATTTTTCAATTTATTTGTATTGTTTTTATTTTGAATTTTTGTTTTGTATTCAAATTGCATATAGAACCAATTACATATGTTATTAGGAATTTTGTTTTGTTTTTGAAAAATTAAACGATTATGTGGGTGATTTGGGAAACTATTTTATATGTATTTCGGAAACGATCTTGGTATTGTATAACAATAGATAACTAAATAAAACAATGCGCGTATGGAAAATGTTTAATAGGTGATGAAAATTTTAATATGTATATATGTATGGCGTTGCGTTAGATGTATAATTGCGAAGATTGCATTTGTATGCAATTTTTCAATTTATTTGTATTGTTTTTATTTTGAATTTTTGTTTTGTATTCAAATTGCATATAGAACCAATTACATATGTTATTAGGAATTTTGTTTTGTTTTACGTAGATTTCATATATTAGGTAGATTTCATATATGCCAAACGACTATATATGTAAAGCGGAGACGGAAAAACAAAAAAAAAAATTATACATATATATATATATATATATATATATATATATATATATATATATATATATATATATATATATATATATATATATATATATATATATATATATATATTTTATTATAAATATATTGGGAATAGAGCCTATTTAAAAACAAATTAATTATTTTAAATTAAAATGTATATTTTACGTTTCGGCAAACATCCTTTGCCATTTTCAAAAAAATTATTACAAAATTTTTTAAAAAATTAACAAACAACATCAACAACATTCGTTGAAGAAAAAATTATATATACAAAAACAAAAAACACTACAAAGAATATAATTTTAATTTTCAAAAAATAATAAAATTTGTTTGTTGAATGGTTACTAAATTCAAAAAACTATAATTCATACCCTGATGTAAAATATTCAACAATATTAAATTTTTTAAAATTATTAACACAAAATAAATAATTCAATGCAAAAAATATCAATTGTTTATAATATTATTATAAGAATTTCCTATATACACCGAATCATTCTGTTTGTTTAAACAATTAGGATTCTTTTTAATGTATATCATCTCAAGAATTTTTCGTTTTTGCAAATTTGATTCTCTGGCTAAAATTTTAATATTTTCATAGTTGATTTTATGATTCATATTGTATAAATGATGTGAAAGAGCACTATTTTTGTCATCATCAACAAAATTAATTTCTGGATTGACATGTCTTGCACCATTCGAATGCTGATATACCCGTTTTTCAAGCCATTGCTTAGTTTGTCCAATATAAAAAGAATCACATTCACAAAAAATTTTATAAACTAACTCAGATTGTTTACCAAAAGGAACTTTGTCTTTTAATTTAGTGAAAAACAATTTATAAAAATTAATATCGCTTCTTCCAACAATTTTTATATTATAAGGTTTTAATAAATTTTGAATTTTTTCAAATAAACACTTAATATAAGGAATGGAAATATATTTAAAAGTGTCACCATCTAAATTAACAGGAGTTGATAAAACTAAAGGATCCGCATTATTAGAAAGTTTGGTAATTGTGTTTTTAATAATGTTTGTAACTAAATAATAAGGATAGCCATTTTTGCTAAGGGTCGATTTTAATAAATTAAAGTTTTTTGAATGGAAAATTTTATCTGATAATGTCATAATTTTTTCTGTTAACATTTGAATGGTATTTCTTTTGTAAGAGAAAGGGAGACAAGAATTGAAATTTAGATAGCGTCCAGACCAAGTTTGTTTGTGAAACCAATCGGTTACTAAAGAACCATCTGGATTTCGAATAACTAATAAATCTAAAAATGGCAAATGATTTTGAATTTCAAATTCTATTGTAAACTTTAGTCTATCATTAAATAAATTGAAAGCATTTAGCAAATCATCAACATTATCTTTATGGATAATCAAAAAAATATCATCTACATATCTTAAAAAAATAACAGGCGTAAAATTTAAAGAATTTAAAACTGTTTCTTCAATATGTTCCATAACAAAATTTGCAATAATCGGACTTACAGGGGAACCCATTGGCGAACCAAAAATCTGTTTATAAAATTTACCATTAAAACTAAATTCACAATTATTTAATACGAAATTAATACATTTTAAAAATTGATCTTTTTTAATTTTGGTTCCACACTTTCTCTTAATTTTTTGCCAAGAATCTCTAATTAAATTTATTGCTAAAACATTATCAACATTTGTGAAAAGTGCTACTGCATCAAGTGAAACCAAAATATGATCAGGAGGAACAATAATGTTTTTTAATTTTTCTTTAAAATGTAAAGAGTTTTTGACAAAAGTGGATGTGTTACCGATACTAGGTTTTAAAATATCCGATACAAGAACAGATAAATTATAGGTAGGAGAACCAATAGAGCTAACTATTGAACGACATGGAACACCTTCCTTGTGAACTTTCTGCAAAGCATACAATTTTGAAATAACACAATTTTGTTTCTTAAAGTTATTAAAAGTTTGAAAGTCAATACGATTATCATTAAAAAGTTCAGACAAAATTTCATTGGATTCTTTTTGTAACCTAACAGTAGAATCTTTAGTTAACAATTTATAAGTTTCTTCATCGGATAACAAAACATCAATTTTTTGAAAATAGTCAATTTTGTTCATTAAAACAGTAACATTACCTTTGTCCGCTTTGGTAACTAAAATATCCTGGTTTTCTTTCAAAAATTTTTTGGTTTCCCTAATATTTGATAACATTAATTTATCAGCTGCATTTAAATTATTGTTATTATTTTTGTAATTAGTTAGAACATTAACTAATTTGTTTCTTATCTCAAATTTTGTATCTGGTTCAAAAGCTCCAATACAACATTCAACATCAGTTATGATTAAGTCAAATGGTATATGTTTTTTAGATATAGGTGGATTAAATTTTGGACCTAAACAAAGAGTGTTATAGACAATATCAGGTATATCAACATTTGTTAAATTAATAAGCCATCTATTATCAGTTAAATTATTTACAACATTTCGATCAAAATTAGTTGTAATATCGTCTAAATTGTTTTCCGAATCTAACAATACTGAATGTACGTTATTGTTATTTGGTAAATCAATTATATTAGTCGTAATAAAATTGGGAAATAAAATCAAATTGAATTTTTTGCATTGAATCACCTTAATTTGGTTGTAAAATAAATTATAACTTACGTCTACATGTGATAAATATGTTGAAAATAAATTACTTTCTATTGTTGAATTCAAGGTATCAAATATAGTACCTATTTTTCTTTCAAGAAGACAAATATTTTTAAAAATTAAATTGATTTCAAAATTTAAAATGGAAAATAAAAATTTGCTTCTTAATTTTTCAAAAATTTTAGGATCTATGTTACTAAAATTCATTTTCATACTCATACATTTTGGTAGAACATGATGTTTTCTGCATTTCAATAAGAAAATTTTTTTGTTATGTAGTGTTGCTAACTTCAATTTTGTGTTTAAAAAATCTTTCATCAAAGTAGTGACATTAACACCATACGTCAAATTTATTTGTTTATAAAATTTTCTGCGTTGTTTCTTTGATCGATGTTTATTTTCCATATTTCAAAATGAGCAAATTTTTTCCTCGAAAATCAAATTTGTAATAGTTATGCATATATAAAATGCATTCCAAAAATATTTATTGTGTGTGTGTATGTTTATGTAATATAAATCAATGACAAAAATCTTATAAATAAGCTTCTTGCATATATCTGGATATCTTCTGATCTATATATTCTCTTTGTATGAACAAAATTTTTCCGAAAATCAAATTTATAATAGATTTGCATATATGAAATGCTTTCCAAAAATATTTATTGTGTGTGTGTGTGTTTTTTTGTTATATATATCAATAACAAAAATCTTATATAAATAAGCTTCCTGCATATATCTGGATATCTCCTGATCTATATATCCTCTCTGTGTATATAATTGTATACAATGTATTTCAAAAATGTTAACAAACTGTTGTTTGTTTTATCCCATATTTCACCCAAGGGATAGTTAAAATAATAGTATATTGTAGGCTTTTATATTAATTTTATTATAAATATATTGGAAATAGAGCCTATTTAAAAACAAATTAATTATTTTAAATTAAAATGTATATTTTACGTTTCGGCAAACATCCTTTGCCATTTTCAAAAAAATTATTACAAAATTTTTTAAAAAATTAACAAACAACATCAACAACATTCGTTGAAGAAAAAATTATATATACAAAAACAAAAAACACTACAAAGAATATAATTTTAATTTTCAAAAAATAATAAAATTTGTTTGTTGAATGGTTACTAAATTCAAAAAACTATAATTCATACCCTGATGTAAAATATTCAACAATATTAAATTTTTTAAAATTATTAACACAAAATAAATAATTCAATGCAAAAAATATCAATTGTTTATAATATTATTATAAGAATTTCCTATATACACCGAATCATTCTGTTTGTTTAAACAATTAGGATTCTTTTTAATGTATATCATCTCAAGAATTTTTCGTTTTTGCAAATTTGATTCCCTGGCTAAAATTTTAATATTTTCATAGTTGATTTTATGATTCATATTGTATAAATGATGTGAAAGAGCACTATTTTTGTCATCATCAACAAAATTAATTTCTGGATTGACATGTCTTGCACCATTCGAATGCTGATATACCCGTTTTTCAAGCCATTGCTTAGTTTGTCCAATATAAAAAGAATCACATTCACAAAAAATTTTATAAACTAACTCAGATTGTTTACCAAAAGGAACTTTGTCTTTTAATTTAGTGAAAAACAATTTATAAAAATTAATATCGCTTCTTCCAACAATTTTTATATTATAAGGTTTTAATAAATTTTGAATTTTTTCAAATAAACACTTAATATAAGTGTTAATAACACTTAATATATATATATATATATATATATATATATATATATATATATATATATATATATATATATATATATATATATATATATATATATATATATATATATATATATATATATATATATATATATATATATATATAACGATATGAGGTATAACGGAATTTAGCGGCACTCTCACGGTCGCATTTTTCGACCTAGACCAAAATTTTTTTCTGAGCGTATTGCGGCAAACAATTTCTTGGATAAGTTCGACAACTGGCCATATCCGGGTACAGGTTAAGAGTCTAGAGCCTTGAAACTGTCAAAAACAAAGCGTTATAACGGCACTTTGGGGCAAATTATGTAAAAAAATTTATAAATATTAATTATTTGAACATATTTCTATCATTTTTTAAAAAGCCAGATATCTGCAATAAAAGGTTCTTTAGCTATCTGCAATAAACTGTGTGAAGTACAACGGCATTTTGCGGCACTTTCACGGTCGCATTTTTTCACTTACGCTAAAAATATTTTCTGGGTATGTTGCGGCAAACAGTTTCCTGAATATGTTTGACAATTGGCCATATCGGGGTACAGGTTAAGTGCTTAGAGCCCAAAAACTGTATAAAATATTGTTTATTTTTAAAGTTTGTTTAATACTTCTGTTTTTAATTAGTGTTTTTTATAAAGTAATCTGATAAATCTGATTCTAATTGCACACATAACTGTCTGATCCCGAAATCTACCTATTTCTAGCGGATATACCTGCCGCTCGGACTTTTTTTTATTTCGAATGGATTTACGAGCTAAGCATATATATTTGACACTGCACATGTCAAATATATTATTTGCTTACCGGTGCTCGCTTGCACACGCCAAGCATATTTTGCTTATCGTTGCATTTCATTATTAAAGAAATATACCTTGTACTTTTCTATAATAATGAAATATAGTGATAAACTACTCGTTCTTTTGATAATATTTTTAGAATGACCAGAGACTTTGTTGTTGTTTAAACTTCTTAAAAGTTTTGCAAAAATTTTGACTTCGAAATGAAGTTTTTCGATGTTAAATCCTGAAGACCTGATTTGGGGTATTTCTTAAGGAACTGCCAAAACTGACAAATTTGAGGCAAAGCATGTTGTGAACAATGTAACTTTCTTTGCAGGGTCAGTAACGATTAAGTCACCATCAATGATAGGTGGGATAGAAGATTTAGTACCAAAATTTAAAGAATTAAAGCCACTGTAAAAAATTTTATCACAAATTGATAATCGATGGTTTGCCACTTTCGGTCTGTCAATTTCCGTTTTTTCGTTTTCAATTATCTTGTTTGATATCACTATAGTTGACAAGACAAATCGCCCTGAATCAAACACGAATATCGTGTTCATTTTTTTACCTAAACTCTTGTGTTTGAGACATTTACGAAAATCAATTTTTTCGGTAATCAAAAATGTTATTCCGGTTTTTGGATCTCATATTTTACAAAACAAACGAATTGAATATATGTTTAAAAGAAACAAGCGCTTAGTAAATATGCTAATAGACATTTTCAAATTTTTTGGATTCTGGAAGCTACACTCGAAAAAAATTGGAAAAAACGATGAGTTTTTTTTATTTTTCCATATTCAACGTCATTAATTTTGAAAAAAAAAAATAAATTTATTTTAATTTTTTGTTGCCTATAATTAAATCCCTTCTTTAAAGTTATAAACCACGAATATTGGTGCAGTTTGCATCAAGTTATTCCAGTTTTGAAAAAATAAGTCAAATCTCAAAATTTGGAAATAATAATTTAATTTTCCATAAAACAATTTTAATTCTGCAACATAATTGATTTATAGATATAGATTTTATATTAAAACTGCAAGTTTTCTTAGTTTTCCTAATTTTTAGTATTATATGTATATTCCTGTAACTATAGCTTGAAAAGATATAATATGTTTATTTAAACACAGAAACTAAATAGAGTTTCTAAAAGTATTGAGTAATTCATTCTTTATAAAATTAGTTTGAATCTAAGCTAGTTTGAATAAGAAAATATGGAGGGGCTGAAATCTCACAGCTCTGAAATATCAAAACTTCGGTCTGGGTTAAGGATTTTGATATAGTTTTCGGCAAAAAACTTTTATGAGCACATGGTTTTTAGTTTTGGGCAGCGATGTATATCAAACATAACTTTTTGTTAAAGTACAAGTATTTTAGAGTAGTATTTTATTTTAAAAGTATTAGTATTTTATTTTAAAAATTTATTACAAAACTAACACGTTGCTAACACAAAACTCAATACGTTGCCGGAAAATCATAATCAAAATTCCAAAAATATTGTTAAATTAAATAAAATCAAACTTTTTCAAAATTCCAAAAATATTCTAAAAATTAGACTAAAACCAAATATTTAAACTTTTTCTAAATTCCCATAATATTCCAAAAATTCTTAAAAATTTAGACTTTTCCAAAATTCTAAAAATATTGCAAAAATTATTACAAAATCAAAAATTGAAACTTTTTTCAAAATTCCAAAAATTATAACAAAATCAAAAATTTTAAATTTTTCAAAATTATAAAAATATTCCAAAAATTCTTACAAAATCAGAAAATTGAAACTTTTTTCAAAATTCTAAATACACCTATCCCCCGTTTTACACGGTAGATACGTTCCTGATAAAAACGTGTTAATCGAAAATATAAATTTTGTATGGAAAACCGTGTTAAACGAAAAACGTGGGTTTTTGGTCATTTCTTGGGCGACAAACAGAGTCGGTAAAACATAAAAGTACCAATTTAATCACATATAAGATATCGACATAACAGCTCAATTGATTTTCAATAGGAAACATGCAACATAACCCATAAGAAATTCACAAAAAATAAAAAGTAATTATGTATGCACATACTAGCATGTTGACCTAAATCAAACCTAACTTAACTTGATTCAGTTGGAAGTTAAATTTGTAATTAATAATTGTGCTTTGTTTTTAGTTAAATCTTCATATTGACTTGAAAATTCGTTGACAGTTCGCAGAAATCGGAGAGCTTGTTCAACATTCGGATCATGTTGTTGAAAGTAGTTGCATTATTTACTTTCAGTTGCATTATTTACTTTCAGTCTCTCACGAATGGCTGCTATTTGCAGGGAATGGTTTCGGCTCATATTCATCTGCAGTCAGCTTCAATATCAATGTTGCTTTTGTTTATTTTACTGGTCCTTTTATTTAAATCATCTCCATCTAATTCTTGGTATGCTATTAGGCCAATAAAACTTGACACAGCTAAGTTTTCAAACCTTCTCCACCCAATGCACAAGCCAACTCAATTGTCTCAGAATAATATTGCTCCAAAGATATTCTGTATAACTATTACCATCAACAACATCAGCCCACATTAATTTTCAACTCACAAGGAGCGTTGATGTTTTAATCTTATGATATGGCATTCCTATATGATTAACGCAATCTAAAATTGTAAACCTTTTCCAAGCATTAGCATTAAAAGACAGTTCATTTTCCAATTTATCCAAAATATACCTAAGGGTGCTTGAAATATACTTTGCCTTGAATGTCGAAATTATCTTCTGGTATAATGGTTGCAATAAAGACGTTTTAATTTTGAGTAGAAATACAATTTATCCATTTGTAAGCCGCAAATCTTGGGGGTCACATGGAGCATTGTCCAGTTAAAAAAGAACCTTAAATATTATTTTGATTAAATACTATTTTACTTCTGGTACGTAAGAGTTATAAGACAAATCAATTTACAATGTGGCTGTATCCCAAGCTTTTGTATTGGCATTCCAATAAATGGAAAGATTTGTTTCTTCCTTTTAACCAGGCCGATTTGCCACCTAAGCTTAATCACTCTTTAGTATTAAAAACCTGATTAGCAGCCAAATTCTATAATTGTACCTACGCATTTTGTATCTAGCTAATTACGATCTATTGCTTAAAATCAACTGATTCACATAGAGAATCCCTTACAACCCTTTGCTGATATACATCAACATATATTTACAAAATTTTCCTTTGAACCCTAAAAAGCGTTTTTTTGTTACAAGTTTCTTATTTTAATTACAACCTGTATGTATATGATCATAAGTAGTATACCAGAAGGTTTAATTAAAATACCAAAATTAGTTTTTTTTTTTTTGAAATTTTGATTTCAAAAACCGTGTAAAGTCGAAAACGTGTTAAATGAGTGCCGTGTAAAGCGGGGGATAGGTGTATATATATAAAATTAAAAATTCTATTTTTTCAAAATTCTAAATATATTGCAACAATTATAACAAAATCAAAAATTGAAACTTTTGTCAAAATTCCAAAAATATTCCAAAAATTAGAATGAAATCAAATATTTAAACTGTTTCTAAATTCCAATAATAATCCAAAAATTCTTAAAAATTCAAACTTTTTCCAAAATTCTAAAAATATTGCAAAAATTATTACAAAATTAAAAATTGAAAATTTTTTCAAAATTCCAAATATTATAATAAAATTAAAAATTAAAAATTTTTCAAAATTGTAAAAATATTCCAAAAATTCTTACAAAATCAAAAATTAAAACTTTTTCCGAAATTCTAAATTTATTGCAAAAATTATTACAAAATCAAAAATACAAACTTATTCCAAAATTCCAAAAATATTCCAAAAATTAGAATGAAATCAAATATTTAAACTGTTTCTAAATTCCAATAATAATCCAAAAATTCTTAAAAATTCAAACTTTTTCCAAAATTCTAAAAATATTGCAAAAATTATTACAAAATTAAAAATTGAAAATTTTTTCAAAATTCCAAATATTATAATAAAATTAAAAATTAAAAATTTTTCAAAATTCTAAAAATATTCCAAAAATTCTTACAAAATCAAAAATTAAAACTTTTTCCGAAATTCTAAATTTATTGCAAAAATTATTACAAAATCAAAAATACAAACTTTTTCAAAATTCCAAAAATATTTCAAAAACTATAACTAAAACTATAATTCAAAAATTTCCATGTCCAATTCAATTTCAATTACATTTACGTCATAAAAACAGCTACATTTTTTTTCAAAAAAATTCTCTATAAAAATAAATAAAATCATTTTTTGAAACACTTGACATTTTTTTTTTGACAAACTTATAATGCCATAATTCTCAATAATAATAATAAAATCTCATTTCAAACAAACAATTAATTTGATTTTTTTCCAAAAAATTAGGTAAAAAAATAAATAAAAATCTTTCTTTTGACACACTTGACAACATTTTTTGACAAACTTATAATGCAATAATCTACTTTTTGATCTCACATACCAATTCCGACCATCAAGATTTCTCCAAATTCAATGTTCCTACTCGAAATCACTTAAAATGAACGTTTTTTAAGCCAAAAATATGAACATTTGCTATTTTTGACACACATAATGATTTTTTTGACACACTTCCGGTACAGTTATCAAACACAGCGTCCTTTCGGACCTGTCCCTTGAGTATACCTATTTTTAGAAAAAACAATTTTTGAAATCCCTCCAGCGGTTTTCCCTGCAGCGTAGGTTGTGACGGACGGCCGGACGGCCGACAGACAGACATACATTTTTTTTTTGCTTTTTTAGAATCAGTAGGTCTAAAACGTCGAGAAATAAAAGCATCTTTTGAGAGAGTAAGGTTCTTTATATAAAGCTTAAATTTTTGGAGGTTGTAACTAGGCGGAAAAACAGCGGATTCTAGAGAATTCCATAAAGCGGTCGTTCGTGGGAAAAAAGACGAGATATATTGCTCAGTTTGGCCAAAGAACGGTTCAAGCGAGTGCTCATGGGAGTTTGTTGCTATATGAGTTATGCGCGAGAACTGATTTCGTAGAGGCATTACCGCTTTTATCTCAGCTGAGCACTAACCATAATAGTATTTATAAATTACACAGAAGGCTCCTATATTGCGTCTATGATCGAGGGAATCCAGAGAGTTTGTTATATTGACGTCATCAATTAACTTGCATGCCTGGTTTTGAATTCTATCTAATGCGACTAAATGAGTTTTTGATGCCCCTGCCCGTACATGGGAATTATATTCCATATGGGGTCTTATAAAAGATTTATAGATAATCAGCAATTCAGAAGGATTAAAGTAGAATTTACTTCTTCTTAGATAGCCTAAACATTTAGCTGCGTTTTTAGCTGTTGAGTAAATATGGTCTTTCCAAGAAAGTTTGGAATCTACTTCAAGACCGACCATATGAGTCGATAGAGAGTTGTTAATTGGGGAAGCATCAATGCAAGGTGAAAAGTCCGGTCTGTCGCGTTTATGTGTGTAAAGAAAATCTTAAAATCTAGATGTATTGAATTCGACCCGGTTAGTTTTCCCCTATTTAAGGATGATATTGATGTCCTGTGACAAAGACGACATCATTTCATCTCGTTTTAATGCAACTGTTATTGAATTGATAATGGCACGGCTGCAGAAATTGTACCCAGAGGATAAGGTACTATCATCCGCGTACGAATGAACTGGATTAAGAGTGGATAGCAAAAGATCGTTTATGAAAATCAAGAATAGAGAGGGAGAAAAAACGGATCCTTGAGGAACGCCAGCGTCCAGAATATGGGAGTTGCTCCATCGACAACTACCTGTATTATGCGGTCCTTCAGAAAGCTCTAAATCCAGGAGACTAGGGAGCTTGCAATGCCAATTGCCGTTAGTTTTACAAACAGTGACTTATGCCAAACATGATCACAGGCTTTAGAAATATCTAAAGCGACTATTTGCGTTTCACCTTTATTAACAACATTACGGTTCCATAAGTCAGTCAAATACACCACTAGCAGATCTGCCTCTTCGAAATCCATATTGGCGATCTGACAGTAAATTGCAATCCTCCAAGAAGTTCAGTAGATGAAAATTTGTTAGTGGCTCCATTATACTTTAGAAAGTATGGAGACTATAGCAATCGGCCTATAGTTAGCAAGGTCGGTTTTATTTCCTTTTTTTGGAATTGGGTGGACAATTGTGGTTTTTCAGGATGATGGAAAAGGGCAAGTTATCATAGAAAGGTGGAATAGTCTAGATAACGGTTTTGCTAAATATTGATGGCAATTTCTAGGCACGATGGCTGGTATACCTTCTGGATCCACTGATTTATTCACCTTTAGTTCTTTAAGGATCTTTGAAACAATTTGGCTGCGAAAATAGACCTGTTTCATAGAGTATTAGCGAATTGAGAGGGAAAGCGGCAGCTGATTAGAAGCTGGCAGTTGTGAGGCGGCTGCAAAGTGAGAAGCTAAAAGATCAGCTTTTTGTTTGGACGTGGAGTCAATTATATTGCGTGATTTGCGAGGAAGAACTTGTGATGTTTTTTTACCCATAAAATTTCTTTGGATCAAGCCAGCAAATGACCAGAAAGATTTAGGGTTGTTATTACTGTCCAGAATTTGTCTAATTTTGTAACGGGTTTTCAGGTAGACGACCGTTTGGCATTCCGTTTGGAGTCAATTGCTAGTCGGCATGCTTCATAAACCATGAGTTGTTTCCGGACTTCAGTTTCTGAATGGATGTTGGAATGAAGCGTTCCATAGCTGATCGAATGGTTGATGTTATTCGCAGCGCAATTCCATTTATGTTTTTATGAGCAAATAATCTAGCCCAGTTGAGATGAGTCTAAAAGTTGTTCATAGCACCCCGGTTCGCATTCCTATAATACCATAAAGTTCGTGGTGGTGGAGTACTGTCTATTGTAGAAGGATTTGTTTTGAATTCTGCCCTAACCAGGCAGTGATCAGATGAGCCAGGTGGATCCACCATTATTCTGTATTTATCGAGGTGAGTAGAAAGAAATAGATCTAAAAGATGAGGAGTAAAAAGATTAGTCGGAAAAGAGAAGGGAACGTCGTTTCTAATATAGAGTACTATACTGCGATTTTGAAATAGTCTATCTAGTAGGGTATAGTTTTTGATTTGGTATGTTAAGGTCGCCGAGACTGCAGAATTGCGTTTCCTCCAGTGGCAGAACCGCTGGTTTGTTTAAATTAAATAATGATTAGCCTATGATTAGCCTTTAGACACTTAATATTTGTAAAGTGGATTTTACATAAATGAATCCATTATTTGTTTCAATAAATTCCGCAAGCTGGAATTGAAAAAAAAAATTTTTTAAATCTGAAACTGTTGATGATAATTGTTATGGTAGAACCAAAAAAGAGGACTGAAATTATAATCAGATAAACAACAGGAAACAAGAAAAGTGACCAGAGGAAAAACCATTCACCCTCCAGCTAGCCTAGAGTATTATACCTTCAAAGTCAACTGGAAAAGGTTAATATATGCTACTTCCTCTTAACACCTTAATCGTCTCGGGAATAAAACGGAAGAAAATATTTGGGAAGCATTAATATTAAGAAACTAACGCTTCATTTGTTTTAAGTTGCATATGTGTATGGTTGCAGTTGTATTTTTATTTCATTATTGTTTTTGTGGTTTTGTTTGTGTGTGGTTATTAATTTTATTGGTATTTTTTAGGATAAGGAAGTGGCGTTATAGATTTAATAATTGTTAACATAACTTTGTTTATATTTTATGTTATATGGTTCACGGTTCACTTTATGAATTTTATTTTAAACACAATTTAACAGTAAAACTAATTAACATCAAACAATAAATAACATGTAAACTTGAACTTATAAATATGTAATCCTTAAAATCACTCGACTCGCGTCACGATTATTAAAACTAAACGGTGTATCATAAAAAAAGTCCGAGCGGCAGGTATATCCGCTAGAAATAGGTAGATTTCGGGATCAGACAGTTATGTGTGCAATTAGAATCGGATTTATCAGATTACTTTATAAAAAACACTAATTAAAAACAGAAGTATTAAACAAACTTTAAAAATAAACAATATTTTATACAGTTTTTGGGCTCTAAGCACTTAACCTGTACCCCGATATGGCCAATTGTCAAACATATTCAGGAAACTGTTTGCCGCAACATACCCAGAAAATATTTTTAGCGTAAGTGAAAAAATGCGACCGTGAAAGTGCCGCAAAATGCCGTTGTACTTCACACAGTTTATTGCAGATAGCTAAAGAACCTTTTATTGCAGATATCTGGCTTTTTAAAAAATGATAGAAATATGTTCAAATAATTAATATTTATAAATTTTTATAATAAAATTATTAGTAGTGATAAAACCACAAATAGTTTTATGCCGGAGGGTACGATTCGTTTAGAACAACCGATATTTATGGGGACTCCATCCCAGAAAAAATCTCAAATGAAAGTTAATTTAATAAATCATTAGATCTACTACATGAATTAAAAGGAATATTTATATATTTGTATCTAGTATAATATAAAAAAAAAGGAAATTCAAACAAAGATAAAAATAAACTTATCTTAATTTGTTGTGTGTTGTTCTGACGTCATGTTGAAATCCTCAATAAAGTGTATACAGTTGTATATGTAATAGCCTTCGTAGTATTAGACCAACTCTTACGCGCAATGCTGGTGCAAATATAACTAGAACCCCGTCCTCTGACAGACACCCTCTAATGGCACTTTATCAATACAGTTATTCAGGGGCATTCACTTATCGCTTTCCCTTTTTTAATTCTTCATTCCCCTCTTTTTTTTACAAACAACCTCCGTCATGTAACATCATTTATCTCAACATATATATACTGCTGTTAAGTTGAATCATACATATTCGCAATTCACTAAACAATTCAACTTACTACCTCGCACGAAATCTATAGTGAATTTAATGCACAGAAGAATCACTGCAATTAACGGTGTTCAACTTTCACCACTATTTTTTTACAGCACAACATGTATCGATTTATTATTTTTTTTGTTTTAACTAGATATTTTGGAATTTCTCTTCATTAAGTAAAATTTTCCGTTTTAATATATTTCACATTCAAAATCAAGAAAAATCAAAAGAATATCACTCGGTACAATTTTGTTTTATTCACTCAATAAACTATAATAAAAAAACTACATGTTTTCAGAAAAAAAACTATGACATTCTTGGTAATTTTTTTTCGACAAATACAACACAAACATTTTTTTTCTTTTTGAAATCCCCGAAGGGATTATTTGGACTCTTAAAGAGCTCCAATAACTTAATTAATTTTATCAATTTTCACAATTAATTTGTTTCTTTTCCGCCCGAACTTAATTTAGTTATTTTATTAAAAGAAGACAACTCACAGAGCGACTCCCGAATCACAATCAATTCAAATTGACAAAAATTGATTAAAAATCAATTAATAACTGACCATTTTAGATGTAAATCATATCATTTAAATAGCATCTAAACAAAAGGGTGTGAAGGAGATGACTATTCAAAAATTTTGTATATTTCTTTCGGTTGTTTTGTTTTTCCCAAACAAAGGAATTTAATCGTTTTTTTTTTAGAATGAGATCGTCAAACAATTACAAAAAAAGAAAGGAGGATCGACAACATACAATTCGTGTTGGTTCCGTTCTCAGCTATTAAAGATTATAGAGAAAACGAAATAACAATAACCACGAAATGCAACAATTTATTAACAGTTTATTCAAACAGATGATGATGAGATTGTGTCTGATAGCATCAACAAAAAATGAAAAATGCAACCACAACTACATGAGTTTTATTTTTTGTTTGATGAAAACAAAGTAGAAGAATGTTTACGAATTTAAGCAATGTTAATTGTGAGACTGATAGTTTTGTTAATAGAAATTGATACTGAATCAACACGACGCGTTGTTGTAGCAACGCGATTAATTAATGGTTTTGATACTGGTTCATTATGTAATGCATTTTTGATGAACTAAGTTGCTGTTCCATGTAGTTACGGATGTTAAACCTGAAGACTACCAAGTAGTGAGTTTATAAGGGAGAGAAGAAATAGAACAGTGTGGCGTCTGAAGAAAATGTATCCTTGACTGTTCGTTGACCGTTAAATCTCACTACCAAGGCATACATTTCCTTCAGTCTACCAATACAGAACCTGAACTCGTTCTGGAGTAGGGTGTAGACTCTCTTATAAATACTACTGGTTAGATAATTCCTCAGATTGCGGCATAACAGACAATTTCCTGAACCGATATCAAACAAGCATTCAACAGTGAAATGTTTTTTGTGAAGATTAAGGAAAGAAAAATATGTAGCAATCGCCATTATTTACCGATACTAGGTATACGAATTGATGAGTCGAGTGCCTCTCCCAAGACAACCAGATGTTTAGAATTTTTGCATGACGCTAAATGATGAAAGAAAGTACGCATCGTAGATGTTGAGTAACCATGATGAAAAATAAAGATGTTTAGAATTACTGACGTTGTATATCCATTATGAAAGAGTTGTGAATTATAGATGTTTCAAAAAAAAAAATTGTTTTATTTATGTTGACTAATATCTACTGCATCCAAATTCTTGATTGTAGAACGCCAGAGTTTTGTTGATCAGCTGCATTAATGATATCGTGTAAACTGTCATGTCTCGCTGTAAAAGTTCCCCAATTGAGACATGCCGAGTTCCAGTAGACAACAAGACCCAAGGATTAGCACAGAGTTGGTAAGCGTGCGCAAATAAATCAAGTGTCAGATACTAGTGAATGAAATTATGTTATTTATTAAAGGTAAGTTCTATTGCAATAAGAGGAATACAAATGTTGACCATCATGACCGTCAACCGAAATTCCATACTTGAGAGCCCTGTTCAGTAATTGTATGTGGAACTGATGACAGATATGAGCCTAATAATCTCTTTCTACGCACATCAAATTTCCCAAAAAAAACTAAAACTAATGAAAAAAAGAACTACCTAATACGCTTACTGAACAGTGCCCTCAAGTACCAAAATTCAATTTCAGGTAATGAGAGACAACATTACTATTGCTAGCGATGAAAGCTATTTAGAAAAATAGTAAAAATTTTTGAAAGTTAATAAAAAAATGAATGGGGAGGGTAAGCTAATACAAAGTAGAGTCAGATAACCGCAGACAAAGTCTTAAGCGGCTCACATCTAACACGAAAACGTTGATATGTTAAGCATAGTGGATGATTTATTAGAACAACCAAGGGGAGAAATTTTAATAAATCAAGATACCAATGTAAATAAAAAAAAAATTAATAATAATTAATAAATTGATAAGGATAAAAAAAAACTAATACAAGAAAAATAAGTTAACAAGGATCTATATTAACGATATAACAAAATAAGTTAACAGGGTTTTATATTAACGAAATTTAGAATTTTTAAATTCTTATATCTTTGGCATGGAAAGTCCCAATGGGCTTACCATCCAAATTTGTACATTTGTACAACACATTACCAACCCTGCTTGTTATTATGGCTGGTAGGAATTTCGGAGCCAGCTTGGCCGAAAACTTGTTTGCTGCATCACTTAGGTGATGTTGTCGTACCAAGACTCGTTGTTGTATTTCAAATGTACGAGGTCGCGTCCGTAAATTATAATGTTGTTGGGACTTTGCGAAAGCTGTGTCCATATATTTCTTAATGCGAGCTCTGACGATTGCTAATTGATCTGTGTGATCCATGTCCATATCTATTGATTCACCCAGACTATGTAAAGTTCGAAGAGTTGTGTAAGTCTTGCCATCTGATATAGGGTGTTGACCAAACAACACGTAGTATGGAGAATGAAGTGTTGTGCTATGTACTGCGGAACGTAGTGCAAAAGCTATATCTCCCAGATGAGAATCCCACGTATTATGCATACCTCTAATGTAAGATCTGATCGCAGCTAATATTGACCTATTCACCCTTTCCGAAGCGTTACTCTGAGGACTGTAGACTCCAGTTTTAATATGTGAAATGTTGAATTCTAACAACAGTTTTTGAAAAGAATGACTTAGAAATTGTTTACCATTGTCGCTGTGAAGAAACTCTGGAACACCATATGTTAGAAAAACTTCATTTCTCAAAAATGTATTCACAGAAGGTGACGTAGCATTTCTGAGTGGTTTAATTAATACAAATTTTGACAAATGATCAAGTACAATCAGAAGAACAGTATTCCCAGATTTTGATCTGGGATACGGACCCAAAAAATCGATATATATACGCTGCCATGGTCTATCTGTTATAAATCGGGATTGCATTGGTGGACGCAATATCTGATTTGTTGCCTTTGATTGTTTGCAGACATCACAAGATACGACATAGTCATGAACTTGAGATGCCATGCCCGGCCAGTAGTAGAGACGCCGAAGACCCACCAAGGTCTTCTTTACCCCTCCATGAGCAGCTATACAGTTGTCGTGATGTTCCTTGATCAATTTAGTAGTTAAAGGTTTCGGTATCCAAAGTTTCCACACAGGCAAATCGTTAGGTACTGCATCAGCTTTAGGTTCTATGCGCATGTATAGCTTACCATCCAATTGTTTCACCATTGGAAAATCCTGAGGAGACAATTGTACTTTGGCTATCATGTTTGTGTATTCATGGTGCCGATAACATTCATCATCTGATTTAATAGTGTCGTCAGTATGAGCGAGTGCTTCAGCAAATTCTTCAGACGTGTCGTCATATATACGAGACAGAGCATCAGGTACTACGTTTTGGGTCCCTTTACTATGTACAATAGAAAAATCCATGTGTTGAAGTTTTAAACTCCATCTAGCTAACCGACCACTCAAATCTTTTTGTGACATCAACCACTTTAGACTTGAATGATCGGTCACAATTGTAAATTTATGACCCTCCACGTAGGCTCTGAATTTCTTCACGCTGAGAATTGCTGCAAGACACTCAAGCTCAGACACTGAATAATTCCTTTGGGCTTTATTCAACTTTTTAGACATGAATGCTATCGGACACTCATGGCCTTCATCATCCAGCTGATACAATACACTTCCTACACCCGTGATGCTTGCATCACATCTAATAAAAAATTCTTTTTCATAATTAGGATTTATTAAAACTGGGGCTACAGTCAGAAGATTTTTTAAATTGTTAAAGGCGGTTTGAGCTCCATCAGTCCATACCAGTCGTTTAGATCCTTTTTTCAAAAGATCTGTAATAGGTGAAACAACGCTAGCGTAGTTTGGTATAAATCGTTGATACCACCCTGCCATACCTAATAACCGACGAATCTGTTTAACAGTTGTTGGAGCTGGATATTCCTCAATAGCTCGTACTTTTTCTGGATCCGTTTTCAATCCACCTTCGCCAACCAAAAATCCCAAATACTTTACTTCTCGCAGCACGAACTTACTTTTCTGCAGATTGATGGTTAGACCTGCATTAGTTAAAAGAGTAGAGACTATAGACAGTAGTTCCATGTGTTCCTCGAATGTTGAGGACACTACCAGTAGGTCGTCTAAATAGACGAAGACACTTTCATGATACTTGTGAGGTATCACTTTATGCATCAGCCGACACATTGTTTGGGGAGCATTGCACAAACCAAAAGGCATAACCTTGAATTGGTACAATGGTCGTCCAGGCACTGTGAAGGCTGTTTTATCTCGTGATGTCTCTGACAAAGGAATTTGCCAGAACGCATCTTTGAGATCAATACTGCTTATGTATCTCGTACTATTTAGACGTCCTAACAAGCCATCGATTAATGGGAGTGGGTAAGCATCCTTTTTGGTCAGTGCGTTGACACGTCTTGAATCTAAACATAGACGATTCTTCCCAGAAGATTTTTGTATTAAAACCACTGGCGAGCACCAAGAACTGTCAGAACTCTCTTCGATCACCCCTAATTGAAGCATCCGGTCTAGTTCAGCATAAATCTTTTGTTGAACTGCCGGCGATGTGGGGTAATGCCTCTGTTTCACAGGTGCACTATCCCCAACATCGATGACATGTTCAACCAAAGATGTTTTGCCGAGACCTAATACCTCAAAAGAAGGAAAAGAATCCTTGACGTTCTCCAGTTCTTGTAGCTGGTCAGGGTTTAGATCGTGATTTAAGTTGTTATTAGATTCAATCGGTGTCAATTCACTGACAAATGAAGGAGTGATACCAAATTCCCTCCAGAAATCGATGCCCAGGTAGAGTTCCTCACGCAAACTTGGAACAACATGAAAACGAAAAATTTTCGATAAGCCATTGAAATGTATAGAAGCGTCTACATAACCCAGGATATGATTACGGGTACCATCTGCTGTACGGATGGCAGAAAACATTTTGTGATAGGTTATGCCGGCGTTTCTTAATAATTCTAGGGAATTTCTTCCCAGAATACTGATAGAGGCTCCACTATCTAGAAGTCCATAAACTTTTTTATTAAAAATGTTTATATAAAGGTGTGGTCTAGGATCATTTTCCCGATAAATGATCGAAGAGACACACGCTTTATTGAGAAGTTTCCTTTTTCTAAAGTAAATGCGCGAGCGTTCAATACGCTTTTGAGATCTTTTTTTCTGACGTATCAGTAATGGTGTTGAAGTTTGAACAGATTTACTTATTTTTGGTACTGTGGTGGCGAAAGATCTTCTTCTTCGGTGGTGGTTGACGCATCTCTCAGATGACCTCGCGGACTCGAAGATGGGTTTGGGGGCACAGTTCGCGAATTCTGTACTCCCGCCCGAGAGTTTAAATGAAGCGGTGGATGACAATTAGTACATCGTGGAGAGATGGTGTCAGCCTTACCACATCGATAGCAGTACGGCTTTTGAGGACAGTTGTATATCGTGTGACCAATGTCTTTACATCGGCTACAAATTTGATGTTCAGTTCTAGGTGGCGATGGTGGTAGTATTGACCTATTAGCATTTGTTGGTCTGGCTAGTATTTTTGGTGGTGCGCTGTAGGCATCTACATAAGTTGAGTTGTTTGCTGGAACCATTTGATGATTTGAAGGACCTGTAACGTAGTTTGATGGACCTGGTTGATAATTAGATGGACCTGTTTCGTCTTCATCAGAAGGTGTGACTTCACTGATCCGGTATTGACCAGCTGTTCTTGTTGGTGGTAACAGAGGTTGCCCACCTGTCCTTGACGTTACGGGTGATGATGCCCAAAATTTTTCAAATTTTTGGCACATCACACGCAGGTCTTCAAGTGATGCAAACTCAGCTATCATTGTTACGCTTCTTAATTCTGCAGACAAACCGTCTCGAACTATCTCTATTAATTCTCGTGGATTATAAGGCCGGATCAGTCTACTATTTAAGTTGTTCATACCAATTATGTAGTCATAGACACTCTCTTTATGTTTTTGTCTACGGCTCAGCAGTACTTTCAAAACCGTCTTATCATCTGTAAGGGTACCAAACGTGCTAACTAATGCTTCTCTCAATATGGGATAGGTCACCACTCGATACTCATATGTTAGATTTATGTAATGTTTTTCAGCGGCTCCACGGAGATATCGGGGAACGATTGACTTTAAATCGTCAAAGGTCACCCGATCCCTTCGTGCAGCCACCTCAACCAAATGAAAGAATTCATGAGCATCGGGTGAGGACCCGTCACCAGAGAAGTAGGGGAGCCAATTCGTATAGAATTGACTCAAATACCTGTATGGTTGGTACCCTTCATGCGGTTGTATGTATGCTGGTACTGCTGAGACCCTAGCCGATCGGTATGGTGGTGGAGCTATTCTGATGTCATTGAATAGCTCTTCCAGTGGTATTGCTGGTCCAAGCTGTTCCTGCTGTACCTCGTTGGCTGGTTGTGGAAGACGTTGTCTTCGTTGACGGCCCGTCATATCATCAATCAGGTTACCTAGTGGTTCCATATGATTTGGAGTTGATCTCGCGAATACACCTTGAAATGATTCGTCAAGATTTGCAGGTGCTGGTACATCTTTTCTTAAGACCCCTCCTTCTGGTCCCATTATCAGTGCAGTGATGGTCCTGAAAGTTTCAGACAATGACCTGGCTGCGTATTCGGTAGCATCTTTTAACTCTTCCATGTTTCTTATGCGGTTATTTCGGTCCACGTAATGGGTTATACGATTCAACAATCCTTTTAGTGTGTTTGGTGGCACTGGAGCCACCAAACCCCTTACTTCACGAGCCAAAAACAGCGCTGCTGCCAGAATCAATTCACTTTCTTCCTTCGTATTAGCTGCGTGTGTTTGTATTATTGGTGCTGTTGCACCTCTCGCAGCATCACTTAACTGTTGTATCCAACCTTCGCTGTTGTATTGGATGTCCCGGAGGAAGCACTCGACCCACAACTCGCACAACTCGAGACCGTAAAACGGATGGTCTATCGGCACCTCTGACATTTTCTTTTGTTGTCAGATTTTATGAAAAGAAGGACAAGAAATATAAAAGAAATTGCAACTCAACAAAACCAACAACAGACGATAATGATTGTGACCCCCTGAAATGTTTTTTTTTTTCCGCACAAAAAATATAAAACCAACAACCGTAAAAAAAAATTGTAAAGTGCAATAAAAAAA
Organism: Diogma glabrata; assembly: GCA_963693315.1. NCBI lineage: Eukaryota > Metazoa > Arthropoda > Insecta > Diptera > Cylindrotomidae > Diogma > Diogma glabrata. Next base: position 1,713 of record CAVNZG010000427.1, on the reverse strand, counting down.
ATTGTAAATCGACTAGAAATCGTGAACACGCGACCAACAACAGCAGAAAGAAATATACAAATGCTTTGAATAATCAATTCCTTCGACCTTCGTTTTACAGGGAAAAATTTATTGATCTTAAAGATCCTAGGAAAAAGATGATTATTTAAATATCTATTTGCAAAAATATTGATTTACTTACAATCTAGTTATTTTGTTGCAACTTGTACACCTTGATTTACTTAATGTGTAGGAGAAAATTTAATTATTTATTTTCTTGATGTTCAGCTTATTTAATTCATTTATTCAATATATAAATATATATACTTATTCATTTATTTATGAAATGAGAAAATATTCATTTATTTAATTATTTAATTATTTATTTATTGAATTTTAAAAAAAAATGTATATATATTTATTTATGAAAAAATAGAAAATATTTATTTATCAAAATATGTGTGAGAAAATATTTATTTGTAAAAATATTTATAAATTAAAATATTTATTTATTTATTAATTTATTTAAAAAAAAGGAGATATTTATTTATTTATTTATTTATAATATATGAAAATATATTTATTTGTTATGAGATATAACAAAAATATTTATTTATTTATTTATTTATAATATATGAAAATATATTTATTTGTTATGAGATATAACAAAAATATTTATTTATTTATTTGAAAAAATATTTATTTATTTAGAAAAGAGTAAATTATTTATTTATTTATGTATTTATAATTGTAGAGATTTTTCCTGGGCAAAGCCCACACCGATTGACTGTATAATCAAAAAAAATTTTTAAAAGGAATTGTAACGAAGATTCGAAGTGGAAAATCGAACTCGCGATCTCTTCCCAGAAACGACATGTGAGGTCTAGAACAAAAATAGGTCTAAAAATCCTAAAATCTACATTCTAGGACCCTCCCGCTTGATGAAATGAATTCAGCATTGTTTAAAGATTCAGCCTAAATATCTGTTATCTACAAAAATCATATGCTGAGTTCATTCATCCTTAAAACTAAGAAAAATATAAAACTAGAAAAAGTTAAGAAAAATAATTAAGACTAATATCGTTTGTTGGGAGTAGACCAGTATAGAGTACCAGTCTCCAGATCCGATTTCAGTACAAGACCGAATTTTTCTATTGAAACGCGATGTTGGATGGGTTTGCTAAGTCCATTAAAATTGTGAAGGGAGGTTGGGTTGAACGTTGGTTCTTCCCAACAAAGTGGAGATCTGGATGCAGTTTCACTTGTATGGAGGAGTGCTTAGCATTGTAGAAGCGATCCTGGCTGTCCGTAGGACTGACAGGCTTCCCTTCTCTTCCGCATAAACACTCGACCAGTAAAGCTGCATTCAGTCTCGGCAGGAAAACTAATTGAAATTTTACCAATATTATTTAAAAAAAAATCCGCTTGGTGATCGCATGCCAAAAGACAGAGGCGACCCTTAACCAACGAAACATGTTAAGAAGGTTAAGCCTTCTTGGATTCTTTCTTAGAGATACCCATAGGAGGTGGGATCTGGGCAGCAACCTTCTGACTCCTAATCCGAATCTGAGTCAGGGTGGGCTGCTGCCCATAGTCTCTCAAATTCATCCCTTGCTTGGGCCATCGCTCTCCTTTCAACCCTCTTCCTTTCATCATTCTTCTTCCTCTTGGCCAGCATCCTTCTTCGCGCTCCAGTCATCAGGGGTTCAGCAGGCTCAGTAACCACTGGACCTG
>CAVNZG010000426.1:0-50228 GCA_963693315.1 Diogma glabrata | reverse complement strand
AAAAATTCGTATAACCGACAAGTTAGAAAATATAAGCACATCAAAACAGATATGCGCGCTAAAGTTTACAATCAAGTATTGAGATGTTTAGGTCCAAGTCGGCACGGGTTACTGTTATTTAAATTGCATGAAATTTTTTTACAGTTGTTTTGACATAAAAGAAAAAAAATTAAAGGGTATGCGTTTAAAAAAAACAATTTTAATTTTTCTGGGACACCCTAATATATATATATATATATATATATATATATATATATATATATATATATATATATATATATATATATATATATATATATATATATATATATATATATATATATATATATATATATATATATATATATATATATATATATATATATATATATATATATATATATATATATATATATATATATATATATATATATATATATATATATATATATATATATATATATATATATATATATATATATATATATATATATATTAGGGTGTCCCAGAAAAATTAAAATTGTTTTTTTTAAACGCATACCCTTTAATTTTTTTTCTTTTATGTCAAAACAACTGTAAAAAAAATTTCATGCAATTTAAATAACAGTAACCCGTGCCGACTTGGACCTAAACATCTCAATACTTGATTGTAAACTTTAGCGCGCATATCTGTTTTGATGTGCTTATATTTTCTAACTTGTCGGTTATATGAATTTTTCTTGAAAAATAAATATGTCCGTCGAACTAGGTAGTTCTAAGCAAAAAATATACCTAAAAGGTAACCCAAAACTTCCTTCAAATGGACAAGCTCTCGTATAGTATTGTTGTATAATATTTTTTTTTTTAATATAATACATTTCATACGAAAACAAAGAACAATTTTTGTGCCAAAACTAAATAATAATATAGACACGCTTGGAATGTTATTTTAGACTGAAAACTCAAGACAAAGTGCAAATTCTCTGCTGTGATACTATAACTGCTTCGAATACACATCGTATGTGTGCGCGTTGAAAAAAATCAATATAGAAAAACTTATTTTCGCTTGCAACCATCACATGTACGAGCTGGTGTTAAAAAGTCTTTTTGAAGTGAAAATAAAACAAGTGCCTATAATAAGCCCGGACATTCCACTTTTTCAAAAAATTAGAGATCATTGGCAAAAAGTTGATCATCATAAAATAGACTGCTATAGAGAAAAGGTGGAATGGTGCCTGTTTCCAAAATTGATAACTTGAAAGTAGATTAAATAATAATAGAAATAATAATTAAAAAGGAGATATCAATGCTTAGAGCATTTCAGCTGTATCGTTCAGATACAGCTGAAAGAGCGGTCTAATTAATGCAGGACTTTCATTGTTTAATTGCAATTGAGGCAATATTTGCTATGTTGCGTACAAAACCACAAGATGTTATATCCGGACTGTAAGCAGCAAACATTGAAAAGAAAATATACTTAGTAATAGTTGTTGTAATTAAAAAAAATATTAAAATATAGAGGGACTGAAATCTCAAGCTCTGAGATATCAAGACTTCGGTCTGGATTAAGGATTTTGAAATAGTTTTCGGCACAAAACTTTTATGAGGACATTGCTTTTAGTTTTAGGCAGCGATGTATATCAAACATAAAACTCTTTGTTATAGCATAAATATTTTTTTATTTCTGTTTAGAAATTTATTTCAAAACTAACAAGAAATATTAATAAGTGCCGGAAAATTATAACAGATCATATATTAATATAACTTAGTGAAAAGATGAAACACCCAGCAAACTACTCAAAAACCTCTCCATTTAGCGTTTCAAGAAAATATTACAAAACCAAATATTCATGGTTCTTTCAAAATTCAAAAAATATTCTAAAAATTAAAATAAAATAAAAAATTTAAACTTTTTTTTAAAGTTCTAAAAACATTCCGAAAATTATTACAAAATCAAAGATTTAAACTTTTTTAAAAATTCAAAAATTTTTAAAATAATACAAAAATTATAACAAAATCAAAAATTTCCATGTCCAATTTCATGTTCGATAACATTTCATGTCAAACAAATAATTAATTTCATATTGTTCCAAAAAATTAAGTAAAATGAAAATCATTCTTTTGACACACTTGACAACATTTTTTGACAAACTTATAACGCAATAATCTAGATTTTGGTTTCACATACCAATACCGACCATCAAAATTTCTCCAAATTCAATGTTCCTATTCGCAATCACTTAAAATGAACGTTTTTAAGCAAAAAATAGGCATATTTCCTTGTTTTAACATACTTGACGATTTTTTTTGACACACTTCCCGTACAGTTATCGAACACATCGTCCTTTTGGCTCTTACAATTGAGTAATCCTATTTTTAGAAACAAAAATTTTTGAGATCCCTTCCAGCAGTTTTCTAGATTTCGTCGGTTGTGACGGCAGACAGACATACAGTTTTTTTTAGAATCAGTAAGTCCTAAAACGTCGATAAATGGGGTAAGAATTTCATTTTTGGCTCGAGAGTGTAATACTTAGGACTTTCAGACCGAAGTAATATCTTTTTCTAATTCATTGGCGTTTTATTTAATGAGAGTAAAATAATTTCTCAAATAATTGCACAGTAATCGCAGTAAAAGCTCGTATGTTAAAGTTCAAATTCAAGTCGGCACGGGTTATCGTCATCCAATCACAGTAAAACTTTTAATTTAAGTTTTTAAGGTTAATTGGAAAAAATTTAGCGGGTATGCGTATAAAATTTTGCAAAAAAATTTTTTTCCTCTATGTCTTGGGACACCCTAATATATATATATATATATATATATATATATATATATATATATATATATATATATATATATATATATATATATATATATATATATATATATATATATATATATATATATATATATATATATATATATATATATATATATATATATATATATATATATATATATATATATATATATATATATATATATATATATATATATATATATATATATATATATATATATATATATATATATATATATATATATATATATATATTTTTTTTTTTCTCTCTGGCGTTTACATCCCATGAAGGGATTTTGCCGTCTGTGCAATAAGCTTCCAATCATCTCGTTCCATGACCAGTTGACCCCAGTTTTGACATCCTATATCACGAAGGATTGGATGATGTCATCACGCCAGCGTTGTCTAGGTCTTCCTCTTCGACGAACACCAGCTGGTTGTTGTTGGGACGCTTTTTTTATCATTCTTTCTAATGGAGCCCTTTCTACATGACCAAACCATCTGATCGGTTAGATTTAATGAATCCGATTACATCGCAGCCTCCAAGAAGCTGTCTGATTTCGTGATTCATTCGGATTCTATACTGATTTTCAGCAACTTTACATGGACCATAAATTGTTCGTATGACCTTCCTCTCGAATGTTGATAAAATTCTACAATCGGAGGAAGTCAGTGTCCAGCTTTCACTTCCAAATGTAAGCACAGGTCGAATTAATGTTTTGTAAAGTGTGAGTTTACACGACCGCGAAAGATGTTTTGATCGCAGAAGTTTTGAGTATGCGTAGAAAACTCTGTATGCGGCAGAGACACGGGCTTTGATATCTGCCTGCATGTCATTTGACGATGTTATTACAGACCCGAGGTATTTGAAGTTTTCCACGCGTTCCACTTCGTAGTCGCCAGTATCCAGATTTCCGGGAGGTATGTTCTGAGATGTTGTTAACACTTTAGTTTTGCCGGTGTTGATGCATAATCCAAGTCGTTTAGCATTTCTTTCAAGCTGAGAGAGACTATCTTTAATATCGCTCGTTCTACTTCCGAGAAGCACAATATCATCTGCGTAGCCAAGAACTTGACTAGATTTATTATATATGCAGTTTTGCGTCTCAATTCGGCTTTTTCTTATCGCGTACTCTAGCGCCAAATCAAACAGTACAGGCGCGAGTCGATCACCTTGTCGAACACCTGATGTTATATCGAAAGGATCAGAAACTGACCCTTCGATTACTATTCTACAATTTGATCCCGATGTTGTGAGTTTGCACAGAGAAACAAGTTTCTCTGGGATACCAAGGCATATGAGTGCGGACCAGAGGTTGTCGCGGATGATACTATCATATGCTTGCCTGAAATCAACGTAGAGCTGGTGAATGTTGGATGTTGGATGTTGTACTCCCAACATTTTTCCAGAATCATCCTTAATGTAAAACATTGATCTGTGGTTGAGCGGTTGGGACGAAAACCACACTGATAGTCACCGATGATAGATTCGGCGAACGGGATGAGTCGAGCAAGTACAACATTAGCTAGTATTTTATATGCAGTGTTCAACAGTGCGATGCCACGATAATTTTCACACTTTAGACGGTCACCTTTCTTATGTAGCGGAACAATGAGAGCTGTTTTCCATCCAGCAGGTAGTTCTTCTTGGTCCCAGATTGCAAGAATCAGATCGTATATACGTGAGACCAGAGCTACTCCTCCATTTTTCAAAAGTTCAGCGGGAATTCCATCGAAACCTGGTGATTTGCCATTTTTCAGTTTTTTAATTGCAGCTTCCACTTCCTCTATTGCTGGGTAAGGGACAAAAATCTCCTCAGTTGATGGAGCAATTGCTCGAATAGGATGAACTTCATTCGTCCTATTCAATAGGTCTTGAAAGTGGGATCGCCACACTGCCAGCACATCACGTTCACTTGTTGTAAGTTCATTATTTTCATTTTTGATGGCTGTAGATCTTGGGTGGAAATCTTTTGTCAGATTCCTTGCATTGGCAAAGCACTCTTTTGAATTTCCGCTGGCCGCATGTTGGTTGATGTCTTCAATGCAGCTCTTCATGTGTTCGCGTTTCTTTTTACGTAGAAGTTTTGCTGAGACTTTCCTGGCGCATAGATAATCAGCTTGGGAGCTTCGGGTGTTCCTTGTTAACCATTTTTCTCGCAGTTTTTGTTTATGTTCAACGGATTGGCGGCACTCGTCGTCGAACCATTCGTTGTGTGATTTCGGTGGCCGCTTTCCGATTGTAGTTTGTGCTGCGGCTATAATGGTTGATTGAAGCGTTTGCCATTCTTCTTGTATGTTAAATGGCATCTCAGAAGAGATGTCATGCTCTTCTATGCTTTGCGTTACAATTTCCTGATATCTGTTCAGCGTTTCAGGATGTTTAAATGCATCGACGTTCCAGCGCACGGTCTTTTTTGCTTGTCTATTAAATGTAGATGATAATTTGCACTTGTACTTAAAGATGACAAGCATATGATCAGTGTCCATATCAGCACCTCTGTATGATCGAACGTCAGTTACACTTGTGGAGTGTCTCTTAGAGATCATGACGTGATCGATTTGATTTTCCGTTCTTCCGTCATTTGATTTCCACGTTGCCTTGTGGATTCTCTTGTGAGGGAAGAAAGTGCTGGAAATTACTAGATCATACATCATAGCCAGCTCGGCTGCGCGAAAACCGTTATTGTTGCTGGTATGATGCAAGCTGTTAGGGCCGATATGTGTTTTAAGTTCTGCAATCCTATCGATTGATGACTTCTTCGAGTTCTAGGAAGAACAGGTCTTTAATATCATCTGCTTTATCTTCAGTAGGTGCATGAACATTGACGATCGTTACATTGAATTTTTGCGTGCGGATTCTCAGTGTGCATAACCGCATATTAATTGGGCAGAAGTCGATAACATGCTGATTCACGCGACGGTGTATAAGAAAGCCAACTCCAAATTCTCCTCCGTTTTGATGACCGCAATAATAAAGAGTGTATCCTTTCGCTGTTTCATGGATTCCACTACCTGGCCATCTTAGCTCTTGTAATGCCACTATATCTAGTGTGTAGCTCTCGACTTGTTGTGTGAGTTTTAGGAGATCTCCTGGTCTTCTAAGGCTTAGCACGTTCCAGGTTCCCATTTTTAAATCGTAGTCCGGGTACAGTTTCCGAGGTCGTTCCAATAATGATTCCGAGATATTCCGAGGCCTGTGTACAGAATTCATGACAATAATTTTTTTACGGAAATGGGGTGTTAGCCCTTCGCCCAACCCAAATTTTCGTGAATGGGTTCGTTCTGCATCTTAAGGTCACCAGAAATAACCTTTTTACACGTTTATATAGCGAGCCGCTTGATCCAAGTCAGACGCCCGCTGCAAGCCGCCCCTAACATGGAGAACAGACGCTTTCTACACATTTATATAGCGAGCCGCTTGATACAAGACAGACGCCCGCTCCAAGCCGCCCCTAACATGGAGAACAGACGCTTGAGTTGCATTGGTTTTATGGCGCCAATGACTTGCCATGGTGCAGAATCATTGAGTATAAGCAGTATTTACTCTGCCCCTCTCAACTACACCAACCTAATTCTGTTAGCGTTACCCAGGTAGCACGGCGTGGACGTAGAATTTCGGATTTTCGCTACCCATATATATATATATATATATATATATATATATATATATATATATATATATATATATATATATATATATATATATATATTATATATATATATATATATATATATATATATATATATATATATATATATATATATATATATATATTATATTATATATATATATTAGGGTGTCCCAGAAAAATTAAAATTGTTTTTTTTAAACGCATACCCTTTAATTTTTTTTCTTTTATGTCAAAACAACTGTAAAAAAAATTTCATGCAATTTAAATAACAGTAACCCGTGCCGACTTGGACCTAAACATCTCAATACTTGATTGTAAACTTTAGCGCGCATATCTGTTTTGATGTGCTTATATTTTCTAACTTGTCGGTTATACGAATTTTTCTTGAAAAATAAATATGTCCGTCGAACTAGGTAGTTCTAAGCAAAAAATATACCTAAAAGGTAACCCAAAACTTCCTTCAAATGGACAAGCTCTCGTATAGTATTGTTGTATAATATTTTTTTTTTTAATATAATACATTTCATACGAAAACAAAGAACAATTTTTGTGCCAAAACTAAATAATAATATAGACACGCTTGGAATGTTATTTTAGACTGAAAACTCAAGACAAAGTGCAAATTCTCTGCTGTGATACTATAACTGCTTCGAATACACATCGTATGTGTGCGCGTTGAAAAAAATCAATATAGAAAAACTTATTTTCGCTTGCAACCATCACATGTACGAGCTGGTGTTAAAAAGTCTTTTTGAAGTGAAAATAAAACAAGTGCCTATAATAAGCCCGGACATTCCACTTTTTCAAAAAATTAGAGATCATTGGCAAAAAGTTGATCATCATAAAATAGACTGCTATAGAGAAAAGGTGGAATGGTGCCTGTTTCCAAAATTGATAACTTGAAAGTAGATTAAATAATAATAGAAATAATAATTAAAAAGGAGATATCAATGCTTAGAGCATTTCAGCTGTATCGTTCAGATACAGCTGAAAGAGCGGTCTAATTAATGCAGGACTTTCATTGTTTAATTGCAATTGAGGCAATATTTGCTATGTTGCGTACAAAACCACAAGATGTTATATCCGGACTGTAAGCAGCAAACATTGAAAAGAAAATATACTTAGTAATAGTTGTTGTAATTAAAAAAAATATTAAAATATAGAGGGACTGAAATCTCAAGCTCTGAGATATCAAGACTTCGGTCTGGATTAAGGATTTTGAAATAGTTTTCGGCACAAAACTTTTATGAGGACATTGCTTTTAGTTTTAGGCAGCGATGTATATCAAACATAAAACTCTTTGTTATAGCATAAATATTTTTTTATTTCTGTTTAGAAATTTATTTCAAAACTAACAAGAAATATTAATAAGTGCCGGAAAATTATAACAGATCATATATTAATATAACTTAGTGAAAAGATGAAACACAAGTTGTTTTGACATAAAAGAAAAAAAATTAAAGGGTATGCGTCTAAAAAAAACAATTTTAATTTTTCTGGGACACCCTAATATATATATATATATATATATATATATATATATATATATATATATATATATATATATATATATATATATATATATATATATATATATATATATATATATATAATATATATATATATATATATATATATATATATATATATATATATATATATATATATATATATATATATATATATATATATATATATATATATATATATATATATATATATATATATATATATATATATATATATCTACCGAAATCTACCTAAAAAGTTGTAAAATTTATAAGTATTTTTTAGTGTAGAGTATTGGAGGCTTATGTAAGTGAATAAGTGTACAAAGTTCAATTGGCTATAGGAATCATGAGATTGTTTTTTGAGAAAATCGAAAAATTTATAATTTATTTGAGATTTGAGTAAAAGAATTATATCAAACAGTTTGTTTTTAATTTACATTTTTTTTGTAGCAATACTTCCAGATTTTAAGAAACATTGTTTGTCTTGAATTTACAAAAAATTGTAATATTGAAGTATTTTTAGTAAAGACTATTGGTGGTTTATAGGGAGTGAGTGTATTAAGTTCAATAATGACCATCATGTGAATATTTTTGGGGAAAATGAAAAATATTCAAATTTATTACAAATATTGTAATTTTAAATTTTGTAAAATTTATAATTTATTTCAGATTTTAGTAAAAGAATTATTATTTTATACAAACAGTTTTTTTGTAATTTACAATATTTTTGAAAAGATTTTACAAAAATTTGTTTGTTTTAAATTTACAAAAAATTGTAATTTTTACGTTTTTCAGTGTAAATTATTGCCGGTCTATATAAGTAATTTTATTAAGTTTAAGTAGGGTCGTTTGGTTTGTGGTCGTCATGTGATTATTTCTTGAGAAAATCAAAAAATTTCAAATTTACCCAAAATATTGTGAATTTAAAAGACAATTCAACTCAATAAATAAAGTTTCAATAAGGTCCAATCAAAACGCTTCATTTACTATTTTTTAGCAAATCAAAACGATTTGTTTCGATTATTTTTTTCTGGTAGGAAGGAACAGCGAATATTTTCGAATATTTTCCGCCTACTTAATATATTAATTTAAAACAAAAATGCACATACAAAATTATGTGAAAATGCAATTTGCAAATAGTAAAAATGTCCCTTTTCATTCATAAATGATTGCATGTTTATGTTTATTTATCAAAATAAATTACAAATTTATAACATTTATGCGCCTACTAAGATGAAATAATATTTAATTTTGTTGGACAACAAAGGATTATGTTGTATGAAATAATGTTACTATTTCTGTTCGTTAAATTGTCTGCTAAATACAACTCGTCATCAAATTATTAGTCGATTATTTTTCAACATTACCACTCATGCCATTTGAGGTCAAAAATTTCCCTCGTGCGCTACGCGCACTCGGGACCTCAAATGACATTCGTAATAATGATTATGAAAAATAATCGACTATTATTTGACGACTCGTGATATTATATATGAAAATTTTTGCAAAATCGAGAAATTATAAAATAATTATTAGTTTCTACAAACAGTTTTTTTATAATTTACAATATTTTTGAAAAGATTTACAAAAATTTGTTTGTTTTAAATTTATAAGAAATTGTAATATATAATTTGTTTTTAGTGAAGACTATTGGAGGTTAATGTGAGTAAGTTTATTACGTTCAAGTGGCTTTGGGCATCATGTAAATATTTTTTGAGAAAATCGAAAAATGTCATATTTATTATTTATCATTACCTGTTTTATGGAGTGTTTTTCTATACACAACAAATTAGAATTTAGTCTGATAAGCGACGCTCTCCCTCAATTGGGAAGACTTGTTATAACGATTTTGTTTGTTAGCCAATGATTTTTGTTGGCTTAAAAATAAGGACTGAGACATGTATAGTGTACTATAAATCAGATTGAAGGCTATTGACATTTTCAGAAAATAGTTGCTATTGATGACGATTGTTGTCATCTTTCAAGTTACTTCAAAAGTATTAATCTAATTAATTTGTTAGATTATGAAACCAAGGCTAAAAAAATTTCGTCTAGATAATTTGCTATTAGAAAAAAGTTCTTTATAGGTCGTGACAATTAAAAATTCATAGGATAAATAAATAACTTGTTATCCTTTCTTCGTTCTTTACGAACCAATATAGACAACAAATTACACGTGTTCTAATTTTTTCATCAAAACATAACTGTGCAAAACCTGAATATTTCCTATGTTTAACCAAAAATCATAAAATTTTATCACTTTTCCAAACGTACCCTTATAATTTGTTTTGTTATCTAAACAATAATTATACAGGGGATGGTACATTTAATGTATTTGAATAAAATGGAACAGCATGTGGTATCTTTTGTTCGAGATAATGCACGTTCTTTTTAATATAAAATAAATATTATAGCGGTTTTGTTGTCGATGTACCAGTGTACCACCATTAAATAGAACGAAAGTGAAATTTTTCATAACTGAAAGTGTGAATTATTTTTATCAAATTCTCTGATATTGTGATAAAACATGAAAATTTGAAATGAACAAGAGACAAAATAGAAACATAATAAATGTCATCACAGTTAACTAATAACATCCTTCTGGTGATTTTAAGAGGGTTGGAGGTGAATTAAATTTTTTATGTTATTTCCATTAGATTTCGTGTACAAACTTTAGGGTAGAATTTTATAAATTTTGCTACAGAATCTTAATTTGTTTGATTGTTGGAGTGTTTATACTATATCTCTCCGAGCTCTGTTTGTTCAAGAGGGATATAGTATTTAATCGAATTGATTAGAAAATAATTGAATTACTTGTTTGTTTGTTTTCTCAACCAGAATGGAAAACGAAAAGAAATTCTAGTTTCCCCTTTTTTATGTGAGTGAAAATTGAATGAATATGAACGTTAAGTAGAATGTATGATTTTAGATATTTTGTTTTTAATGTAATTATGTTGATCTTTTCAAATAATTTGAAACATAATTGATATTGATTTTTGTTTACATTTTATGATTTGTTTTTGTTAGTTTGAGATGGCAAAATCTGTAAAATCATTGTTAAAATAATAATGCGTTGAAAATAAAGTTGGTGGACTGAAATGAAATCAAAATATAGATTCGGATGATTCTTTAATCCAATAAATTTGTACAAAATTGCTCAATTTTAAGCTATTGAGAAATCCACAAACAATCAAGAAAATTCTCTTTCAAAAATAAGCTGTACTCCCGTTCAATGATCTTTCGTCTACGGGTTGATTTTATGAACTAGCTTCGTGAACATGAGAATGTCTAACTTTTCTACTGTTTAGCTTTCTTATTGGCGATGCAGTTAAAAATTAAGCTGCTTTTTGAAAATAACATGATTTTGTATCTTACAGAACGAATTTCGCCAAATCAGAGTTATTTCGAATGTAATTCTTTTGGTAATAATAACAGAAGTGATTGTCTTGCCTATTGAACTCTTTTTTTTAAGATATAAGCAAACATTTAATAGAAATTTCTAACGATGGTATGAGAAACTCAACTTAAATACGTATAGATATAGGTAAATGATAATAAATTTCAACTTCGAATCAGAGGGTCCTCGTTTTTGGCGTACCAAGTATACATTTTGTTTGACTAGAATGTTTTAGTTCTTTGGAGCCCAAAAAAGAAACGAAAAATTTACATATCAAGAAAAACTGATATCTACTGCGTCCGTTTCTTGCTAAGCAAGATTAATAACACTGATTTAGGGTGAGACCTTTCACACTATCATGCAGTTTATTCCATATTATGTTAGTAAAATTAAGCACTTTGATATACCTCCTTGATATAATTTTGCGTTTGTTTAAATATCATACCATATCATCAAAGCATGAACACAGACTATTTTCTTCCTATCTGCATAAAAAAAATTATTAAAAATTGATAACAAATGTTAAATTCCCATCCATTTCTATAAAAGTGATTTATGACATTATTCACTTTTATTTCTTTTCATCTGCACTCACCTTTTTGTATTTATAAAAACTCTATTCCCCAAATATATAATAAAATATATTTTCTTTTTAAATTATTATGAACCAGTAGCAGAGGCAAAATAATTTTTAAATTAAGAAAAATAGATAAAACTAAATCTGTTACAAATTACAGAACATCACGAAATTACTACGAAAACAAATTTGTCAAAATATTATACGTTCAAGAGAATTCAAATCTCAAAGGAAAACTCAGATGAGTAGGTATATTTTGAAGGAAGAAAATTGGTTGTTATGTACTTATTCTAAACATAAAACGAAATCCAACCAGTCGAATTTTTAAAAGTCGGTTTGAGATGATAGCAGCGTGAAAACTTTTCGAGTTTGAGCCGGCATCTTCAGGTTATATATATTAGGTAATCATCACTGAACAGTATGATGAGTGAGAGATCTTTGAATCAAAATCTACATTACAATATTTAATTTGATATCGAGTTTTATAATTATTTCTATTCCCAACAATATAACAAGTGGCATTTCATTTAGCTTAACAAAATTTCCATTTAGCTTAACAATTCCAAACGGAACAGAAACAGAGTACTTGAAATACTAGCATCAAGCATTTTTTAATGAGAGGTTTCGAGAATATGGATAGGAATATAGCTATATATTTGATGACAATGACCTTTATTCGTTTTCGATTTTCGTTTTGTTCTAACGATAGTTAAAATATTGTATAGGGTTGAAATTGAGGTTGAATACAATTTTGTTCTGTATTTCGATGCAATAATGCTAGAACAGATATTAAAGCTCGAATCGCTGCAGGTAATCGAACTTTCTACTCAATTAAACCTCTCCTTGGATCACCGTATGTATCAACTAACACCAAGCTCAAGTTATACAAGACATTGATTAGACCGGTTGTGATGTATGGGTCACAAACGTGGACCCTTACACAAAATGACGAATCGCATTTATTTGTATTTGAGCGTAAGATCCTACGCTACATTTTTGGTCCACTTAAGACAGACGATGGAGAGTATAGAACCCGGTATAACTTTGAGATCAGAGACCTTCTTGAGGGTCCTGATATAATAGGTTGTATCCGTTCTAACAGGATTGCTTGGTTTGAGCATGTTCTACGAGCCGATTCACAGTCTGGAATGATTAGAAAAATGTACGTTAGTACCCCAGGGAGTGGTAGATCGCGAGGAAGACCACGACTACAATGGGAGACTGACGTAATAAACGACCTTAAAAAAATCGGCTGCCATGGTAATTATTACATGGAGCATGAACGCCTTAAAAACCAAAAAAAATGCTAGAATCTGAACTTTTTCTTGTGAACCACAATATTTATTTTTCTCCGTTCATTATAAAATAACAATATTGATCAGTTAATTGTTTTAACAATTCATTCTACTCCTCTTAATCCAAATCGGTATAAATATGGTGAGTATATGAATAGAATATATATAGTTGGAATACATATCGTTTTGAATACATTTCTTAAAAGTGATGTTCTTACACGGCACAAAAAAAGGTTTGTTTATTGGACCATGAGTCTACACAGTCTGGTTAACAAAGTGAACAGAATTTTTGAGGGTGAATACTGTCAGGCTGCAGAAATACTCCATTTAGACTCTATGTAAATCAAGTCATTAGTCCACCTAATGTATCGGGTTACTTCAAAGTTGTGTTATCACATTATATACAGGAGTATAACTCTAATGCAATTGTCCGTATCGATGCAGCGAAAGATAAAATAAAACCAGCAGGGAGATATCAAATGCAACGGCAACATTGAGAAAGTACAAATATTACAGTTCAAAAAATAGTTTACATAGAAATCGACAATATTCACTTTTAACATGAAGTGTTGGTAGCTGATTCTTTAGATGAAGTCATCCTGGAAATGAACTTTACGAGACCTAATCGATTCGTCATTGATGCTTGAGAAGGTTTACTCACGAAAGGAAATGTTATGGTGCCAATCCAATTTCGTGGTGAATCATATTATATTCGTCGAAGAGTATTAGATCACAGAGAAAAGCTTTAACATCAACCAATCAGAAACAATAATTTAGAGACAATTTGAAGGAGGGTATGGGTTACCCATGTTGTGGAGTGTGGAACCCAACAAAGAAGATCAAAATAAAGAAGTTATAGGGAAAGACTTAGGAAAATCAGATGCCGACTACTTAATACCAATAAGGTTTTTAAATCTATCAGATAAACGGAAAACATTTAAGAAAAGATCAGTCATAGGCTGATGCGACGAGGTAAAACAATAAAATGCGAACAGAAAAATATCAACAGCTCGGTCAACACATAATAACAAAAGGAAAAAATGCAACAACTTGTATAGAAATTGACTAAAGGGCTATCAGAAGAGAAAAAAAATTCAGCACAAGTCGGCATTCTGAAGAACGTCTGAAAAAAATGGCAGAACCAATATGCTGAAGCTGGAGCAGAAAAATTGGTTCGCACCAACGAGCATATTAGTGGCTAAAATAAAGGAAGCTGATAAAATGGTGAGGGATATGAAAGAAGCAGGTAAAATCCTGTGCGACCCTGGCATCAAAAGGTTTTTATGTGTTGCCCAAGCAGGGTTTGTCGGACTTTGAAATACGGCCAAGCACTGGCACATTAATCGTTAACAGTACTTCGCTATTGTTATTGGGCCAGTACTAGAACCATTCATCGGCCCGCTCTATGGTTAACAGAAAAGAGTCAGTGGAACGGCCATGCATTGGCCCATGAAAGGTAAACAGTACTTGGCAATTGTTATTGATCCTTTACTGGAACCATGAATCGGCCGATCTATAGTTTATAGAAACTAGCCACTAAACTTTGCATTAAATGACCAATCAATGGCCCGTTAACGGGTAACATTAATTGACTATTGTATATATTGAATTATATATATATATATATATATATATATATATATATATATATATATATATATATATATATATATATATATATATATATATATATATATATATATATATATTATTATATTATATATATATATATATATATATATATATATATATATATATATATATATATATATATATATATATATATATATATATATATATATATATATATATATATATATATGTATGATATATTTGGCTTACAATTTATTTAAATAAAAAAGTTTTTTGGTTAAAGCCAATTTATATATATATATATATATATATATATATATATATATATATATATATATATATATATATATATATATATATATATATATATATATATATATATATATATATATATATATATATATATATATATATATATATATATATATATATATATATATATATATATATATATATATTGAATATTATATATATTGCTATTATATATATATATTGAATGCGATATCGACTACACAGATCACGGCCATGACACCAGCTCGAACTTTTTTGGAAGCAATTTAAGATTTCCTGGCGAACTGAAATTTGCAGCAGAGTCATTAACATCATTGTCTGCGCAACAATATGTCAACCAAATCAAAAGGAATCTAGAGGATATTCACAAGTTTTGTAAGACAGAAGATACTACTAACAAGTAATAGAATGGAATCCTGGTACACTGAAAAAAATTGTAGGTAAAAAACAACAAACAATGGTCTGTTGAATTTATTTAAATTAGACGTTATTTGGTTTTCAATTGTTTTAACAAACATTAGTTTAATTTTTTTTTTAATGTAGTGGTTTATAGTTCAAATAATAAACCTTTTAAAGAAGGACAATTAGTACGGCTACGCAACCCATAGCGAAAACGAGAGTTTTCATCAAAATCAGAAGTTGCATGGGGAGAACCTATAACATTATAACCTAGTTGATAGCGTGGTTTAAAGAATTAGAAAAGACCGAGTTAAGGCGAAAGATGTACATTTGAAAAAATTGGACTTACATAATGAGGAGTTAGATCCTGTTCGCGACGAACAGACTTAAGTGTAGGGTATTGTTACGGTTATAGCAAAATAATAACGAAATACAACAGTAAATCCTACTCAGTTCAACATCAAGGAACACCCTAAAAATTACGAAAGCAAATTCATAATTATCATCATCAACAAATGATTATGAAACAAATACAATTTTTGTTGTTTTCTAGAAAGAAGAAACAAAAATTGTATTTGTTGTTCTATTACGTTATTTTTCTACAAAAGGTACAATAAACATTATTTGCTATGCTATAATGAAAAACTTGTGAGTAGTTAAACTCAAATAACTGGATGAATAATAAGAATATTTCAATTCTGAAACCTCTTCAAACCGTTTTGGATTCCTCTAATTAAACGTTAAGATTTATAATCAGAAAAATTTTTTACGTGTTTCGTGGCGGTATCGAACCCCAGTCATCAGTAACACAAATTCGATACCTTGTGTTATACCTTGTGTCATTATAAAAAAATCACCCGGCCGATTATATGTGAAGAATATTCTAGACAGGAATATTATTTGATTTATTGTTTTCCTCGTGATGTAAAACAGTAAAACTGTGTTTTTGAAAACCTGGTGTTTTTGCCTACTAGTTCGTGATCCAATTTAGAAGGAAATTTGGGAATAACGTTTATCGAATTGAGAGTTAGGTCAATGTAACAATATTATACAAATATTCAAAATTCAACTGTTATAAAACATACTTTTGAAGGTTATGTTACCTATGGTAACTTGTCATAAAACCAAGCTTTATAATATTAAAATAATTTTTTAAAAGTAAACATTATTTCGTTATTAAAAAAAATATTTTACCCAAAAACAAGACAATTGCAAAAAATATTTATAAATAATTAAAATGATTATGATAATGATTAATCATAGCAGGCGATATTGCTTCTAATTATTTTCTATTTACTTTTGCATGACGGTAAGTTGAGTATATATAAAAAGAATAAATTTATTTTTAGTTTGGTCGTAGAAGAAGTACAATGTAAGACACGCACAGAATAATAATATCTACTCGTATGAATTTAAAATACTTACTACGCTCGTGTTTTAAACTTTCAAAATCGTGAGATATTAGTATGATTCTGTGCTCGTAATACAATATACCATATTATGTATTATAAGTTATAACATATTCTTTTGATCCCTACAACCCAACACTATTTATCAAAAAAACACAACTCCAAATCCAACGCAAAAATGTAAATATGTATGCATACAGTGGTGTAGCTAGCATGGGTGGCACCCGGGGCAGATATTGTGGTGTCACCCCAAAAATAAAAACTGTCAATAATAATAAAAAGCCGATAAACGTAATTTATAATTTTTTTTAATTAATACAAATGAGCATAATTATTATAAGCCCGCAAGTAATTTTTAACTAATTTTAATTTGCTGAAACTCCTCTCACACGAAGCCACTAATACGCAAATAGTCATAAATAACTTTAGTGCGACCGTAAGATTCGGAAGAAATTCTAAAAAATCCCATTCTACGATGAATTTCAAAAAGTCTAGGTACACCCAGCTAGAAACTGTAACATTGGCCGCTTTTAAATGCCTCCTCACCCTTTGTATCTCTATGAGGAGTTCTGTTGCCAATACCGCATCATAAAAACCAGTAAATTTTGATACCGATAATTTTAACTCTTCACTGTTCGCCAAAAGCTAAGTGTTTGTCTGCACAACCTCGAACAATGAAATCTTGAACTGACTTCAGTCTAGTTCGGAGTTCAACACTGAATCGGTCAAGACATTCCAACATGTCCTTTTTAAGTTTAGCTCTCAGTGTCAGTCCAACATCAGGTGCAAACTCACCACCCGTTCGTTTTTTGCGTTTTTATGACGAATTCGGCTTTCCATTGGAATGTCATAGTCCTCCGATTTTTTCGCAGCAAGATCTATTGCCTCTTCTACAATGAGACTTCGTTATGAATTGACTCTATTTTTGTAGCTAATTGATCAATATTCAAGCCCGTGCTTTGCAATCCAATCTGAGCACAGATATTATTTCTCTTAGAATATCATTCCAAAACAAAAGATAGCAAAGAAACGAAAAATCACATGCTGCATTGATAAGGTTCTGTGCAGCGCCTCTAGTGTCTACATTTTCTTGTTGATCACCTAACTTCTCAATATCAGCCACAATCCCATCAAAGTTTTCGGCCAATACTTTTACTGCAGCATAATGAGCACTCCAATGCGCTGTTAAGAGTATTTTAACAGTTGCTTTGTTGTGTTTAGCAAGTACTTCCCAGCGGCTAGTCGAAGCAGAAAAACATGTAAAAATGGCTTCCACTGACGAGTGTTGGCCGTATAAATTAATTGAATGATCTTTGCAGCCCACAAAAATTGCTTTGTTATTTTTTGCTTTAATAATAGCTTGCACTTCTCCATGTATACTACTCATAACAGCTGCATTATCATAACCTTTGGGAGCGACAATTCATAACATCTATACCATCATTTTCAAGATTTTTACACTGAAAAAAACATGTCCTATTTCCAATCGAAATGCAGTTGTCTCAACCTCACCGTGCGGGCAGATATGGCGAATCGAAATACGAGATTGATTCAACAACCGTACAATGATAAGCCGATGCAGTTGAGACAATCACATGAAATATTTATGTGAAAATAAAATATAGTTCAATTAATCTCAAATACTTAAATTTTAAAATGAAAAATTCATGATATAAGGCCAAAGAAATATGTTTTCATGGAAATAGTTATTAACTTTGTTCAACTACTGTTATATTGGATAGCACTTTATATTTTAATTACACCTCATTCTGTTATCAGGAAAATGTTACTGAGTACTGAGTAGTTGTCCCAATCACGGTGAAATTGTTTGCAAATATCTCTTCTTTGCATGAATAATAAACTGCCATCTTCGAGATGAGGTTATCATTACTTCAATTTTTTTTTCAGTGTAAGAATTTCATCGCTTAAATCAGCGGCTTTTTTCCACGTAAAGGAAAAAATCCAAGGAATACTTCCTTGATTTCCACTTTACTACCATCAATTTTCACATAACGAATCACTTCTGACATTTGATCAATATGTGAAATGTCAGGTGTGCTATCAAACATAATTCCAAAATATTTAACCGATTTAATTTCGTTAACAAGCTTAAACTTTACGTGGATCGCTAAAACATTTATGAACTCATTTTGTATATCTGGTGACAAATATTATACTTTTGGTGATTTACCATGCTCCAAATTCAAAATGTGTTCTTTTAACACTACATCATACTTTGACAATAGTTTGGTTAGTTCTAAGAAATTGCCTTTATTTGAAGAACTTTGTCCTTCATCATGTCCATGAAATGCTGGGTTTTGTTTAGATAAAAACAAAGTTATATCCAATAATCTTGATAAAAGATGTTTCCACTTCTGTTTTTAGGGTTCCGTTTTTTATACGAAACACTATTGGTGAGAGTAAAACGAGTTTTTCACATTATATCGATTATCTCGTAAACTATAAATGCTATGGACTTGAAATTTGGCATGTGTATAAAACTAATTTGTCCACATGAAATGACGAATACAAATAAAACTAAAATGGTTTTCGTTTGGTTTACAGGGGTTCGATGTGAGACCTTTGAGAAAATAGATTTTTTTATAGATTCAAGTAGGGTATCATATGAAAGGGCTTCATTTCAGTATTTCTTAAAATTTATTTTGGAATTTTACACCTCACCATTTTTTGTATAATTCTGAATAATGACGTTTTTTTCGTGTTTTCTTAACTCGATTAGCTCCGAACCTAACTGATCAAAAATTTTCAAATGTATTTGGAATGATAGAAAAATTAGTACAGTTTTAATAAAAAATATATAAAAGTGTCATATTCTCATAATTAGAATTATTAAGGGGGTGGAAATGAGGAGGGGTAAAAACACTATTTAAAATGTGGTCAAGTGGGGTGTCATTTGAAAGAGCACCTAATTTAGAAATCATAGCAATTTTTTTTAAAATTTTGCAATGCACAGTTTTTG
Source organism: Diogma glabrata (assembly GCA_963693315.1). Classification (NCBI taxonomy): domain Eukaryota; kingdom Metazoa; phylum Arthropoda; class Insecta; order Diptera; family Cylindrotomidae; genus Diogma; species Diogma glabrata. The sequence goes on along the minus strand of CAVNZG010000426.1, from coordinate 30,385 downwards.
AGTTATTGTCAAAAACATACCGTCCCCCCCCCCTTCGTTTCGACACTGATTGACAGAAAAATTTGGAAAAATTCACAGAGTTAGGCAATTTGGTAAATTTTGTATAAAAGTTATACCGAAGTCTCAAATAGTTATACTTCTGTGTGTTTCGGGGACCGGTGTAAAGAGAGTAAAAAAAAATTTTTTTTGACCCAAGCGAGTGGGGTGTCATTTGAAAGAGCACCTAATTTAAAATTCGTTGCAGTTTTTTTTAGAATTTTGCGGTGCACAGTTTTTGAGTTATGGACAAAAAAGTGCAAAATTCAAACCGTTCCCCCCCCCCCCCCCTTCGTTTCGACACTCTCTCTCTCTCTCTGGCGTTTACATCCCATGAAGGGATTTTGCCGTCTGTGCCACCAGCTTCCAATCATCTCGTTCCATGACCAGTTGACCCCAGTTTCGACATCCTATATCACGAAGGTCTTGGATGATGTCATCACGCCAGCGTTGTCTAGGTCTTCCTCTTCGACGAACACCAGCTGGTTGTTGTTGGGACGCTTTTTTAATCATTCTATCTAATGGTGCCCTTTCTACATGACCAAACCATCTAATCCGGTTGGATTTAATGAATCCGATTACATCGCAGCCTCCAAGAAGCTGTCTGATTTCATGATTCATTCGGATTCTATACTGATTTTCAGCAACTTTACATGGACCATAAATTGTTCGTATGACTTTCCTCTCGAATGTTGATAGAATTCTACAATCGGAGGAAGTCAGTGTCCAGCTTTCACTTCCAAATGTAAGCACAGGTCGGATTAATGCTTTGTAAAGTGTGAGTTTACACGACCGCGAAAGATGTTTTGATCGCAGAAGTTTTGAGTATGCGTAGAAAACTCTGTATGCGGCAGAGACACGGGCTTTGATATCTGCCTGCATGTCATTTGACGATGTTATTACAGACCCGAGGTATTTGAAGTTTTCCACGCGTTCCACTTCGTAGTCGCCAGTATCCAGATTTCCTGGAGGTATGTGTTTAGATGTTGTTAACACTTTAGTTTTGCCGGTGTTGATGCATAATCCAAGCCGTTTAGCGTTTAGAGACTATCCTTAATATCGCTTGTTCTACGTCCGAGAAGCACAATATCATCTGCGTAGCCAAGAACTTGACTAGATTTGTTATATATGCAGTTTTGTGTCTCCATTCGGCTTTTTCTTATCGCGTACTCCAGCGCCAAATTAAATAGTATGGGTTCGAGTGCATCACCTTGTCGAACACCTGATGTTATATCGAAAGGATCAGAAACTGACCCTTCGATTACTATTCTACAATTTGATCCCGATGTTGTGAGTTTGCACAGAGAAACAAGTTTCTCTGGGATACCAAGGCATATGAGTGCGGACCAGAGGTTGTCGCGGATGATACTATCATATGCTTGCCTGAAATCAACGTAGAGCTGGTGAATGCTGATGTTGTACTCCCAACATTTTTCCAGAATCATCCTTAATGTAAAACATTGATCTGTGGTTGAGCGGTTGGGACGAAAACCACACTGATAGTCACCGATGATAGATTCGGCGAACGGGATGAGTCGAGCAAGTACAACATTAGCTAGTATTTTATATGCAGTGTTCAACAGTGCGATGCCACGATAATTTTCACACTTTAGACGGTCACCTTTCTTATGTAGCGGAACAATGAGAGCTGTTTTCCATTCATCAGGTAGTTCTTCTTGGTCCCAGATTGCAAGAATCAGATCGTATATACGTGAGACCAGAGCTACTCCTCCATTTTTCAGAAGTTCTGCGGGAATTCCATCGAAACCTGGTGATTTGCCATTTTTCAGTTTTTTAATGGCAGCTTCCACTTCTTCTATTGCTGGGTAAGGGACAAAAATCTCCTCAGTTGATGGAGCAATTGCTCGAATAGGATGAACTTCGTTCGTCCTATTCAGGAGGTCTTGAAAGTGGGATCGCCACACTGCCAGCACATCACGTTCACTTGTTGTAAGTTCATTATTTACATTTTTGATGGCTGTAGATCTTGGGTGGAAATCTTTGGTCAGATTCCGTGCATTGGCAAAGCACTCCTTTGAATTTCCGTTAGCCGCATGTTGGTTGATGTTTTCGATGTAGCTCTTCATGTGTTCGCGTTTCTTTTTACATAGAAGTTTTGCTGAGGCTTTCCTGGCGCATAGATAATCAGCTTGGAAGCTTCGGGTGTTCCTTGTTAACCATTTTTCTCGCAGTTTTTGTTTATTTTCAACAGATTGGCGGCACTCGTCGTCAAACCATTCGTTGTGTGATCTCGGTGGTCGTTTTCCGATTGTAGTTTGTGCTGCGGCTATAATGGTTGATTGAAGCGTTTGCCATTCTTCTTGTATGTTTAATGGCATCTCAGAAGAGATGTCATGCTCTTCTATGTTTTGTGTTATTATTTCCTGATATCTATTCAGCGTTTCCGGATGTTTAAATGCTTCGACATTCCAGCGCACGGTCTTTTTTGCTTGTCTGTTAAATGTAGATGACAACTTGCACTTGTACTTAAAGATGACAAGCATATGATCGGTGTCCATATCAGCACCTCTGTATGATCGAACGTCAGTTATACTTGTAGAGTGTCTCTTAGAGATCATGACGTGATCGATTTGATTTTCCGTTCTTCCGTCATTTGATTTCCACGTTGCCTTGTGAATTCTCTTGTGAGGGAAGAAAGTGCTGGAAATTACTAGATCATACATCATAGCCAGCTCGGCTGCGCGAAAACCGTTATTGTTGCTGGTATGATGCAAGCTGTTAGGGCCGATATGTGTTTTAAGTTCTGCAATCCTACCGATTTGAGCATTAAAGTCACCTACCACGATTTTTATATCGTGCCGCGGGATTTTATTGATGACTTCTTCGAGTTCTAGGAAGAACAGGTCTTTAATATCATCTGCTTTATCTTCAGTAGGTGCATGAACATTGACGATCGTTACATTGAATTTTTGCGTGCGGATTCTCGGTGTGCATAACCGCATATTAATTGGGCAGAAGTCGATAACATGCTGATTCACGCGACGGTGTATAAGAAAGCCAACTCCAAATTCTCCTCCGTTTTGATGACCGCAATAATACAGAGTGTATCCTTTCGCTGTTTCATGGATTCCACTGCCTGGCCATCTTAGTTCTTGTAATGCCACTATATCCAGTGTGTAGCTCTCGACTTGTTGGGTGAGTTTTAGGAGATCTCCTGGTCTTCTAAGGCTTAGCACGTTCCAGGTTCCTATTTTTAAATCGTAGTCCGGGTACAGTTTCCGAGGTCGTTCCAATAATAAATCCGAGATATTCCGAGGCCTGTGTACAGAATTCATGACAATAATTTTTTTACGGAAATGGGGTGTTAGCCCTTCGCCCAACCCAAATTTTCGTGAATGGGTTCGTTCTGCATCTTAAGGTCACCAGAAACAACCTTTTTACACGTTTATATAGCGAGCCGCTTGATCCAAGACAGACGCCCGCTGAAACCCGCCCCTAACATGGAGAACAGACGCTTTCTACACATTTATATAGCGAGCCGCTTGATCCAAGACAGACGCCCGCTCCAAGCCGCCCCTAACATGGAGAGCAGACGCTTGAGTTGCATTGATTTTATGGCGCCAATGACTCGCCATGGTGCAGAATCATTGAGTATAAGCAGTATTCACTCTGCCTCTCTCAACTACACCAACCTAATTCTGTTAGCGTTACCCAGGTAGCACGGCGTGGACGTAGAATTTCGGATTTTCGCTACCCTCGTTTCGACACTGATTGACATAAAAATTTGGAAAAATTCACAGAGTTAGGCAATTTGGTAAATTTTGTATGAAAATTATACCGAAGTCTCAAATAATTATATTTCTGTGTGTTTAGGGGACCGGGGTAAAGAGGGTAAAAAAAAACTTTTTTGACCCAAGCTAGTGGGGTGTCATTTGAAAGAACACCTAATTTGGAATTTGTTGCAATTTTTTTTAGAATTTTTCGGTGCACAGTTTTTGAGTTATGGACAAAAAAGTGCAAAATTCAAACCGTCCCCCCCCCCCCTACGTTTCGACACTGATTGACAGAAAAATTTGAAAAAATTCACAGAGCTAGGCAATTTGGTAAATTTTGTATGAAAATTATACCGAAGTCTCAAATAATTATATTTCTGAGTGTTTAGGGGACCGGGGTAAAGAGGGTAAAAAAAAAACTTTTTTGACCCAAGCGAGTGGGGTGTCATTTGAAAGAACACCTAATTTAAAATTTGTTGCAATTTTTTTTAGAATTTTGCGGTGCACAGTTTTTGAGTTATGGACAAAAAAGTGCAAAATTCAAACCGTTCCCTCCCCTGCGTTTCGACACTGATTGACAGAAAAATTTGAAAAAATTCACAGAGCTAGGAAATTTGGTAAATTTTGTATGAAAATTATACCGAAGTCTCAAATAATTATATTTCTGAGTGTTTAGGGCACCGGGGTAGAGAGGGTAAAAAAAAACTTTTTTGACCCAAGCGAATGGAAAATCACTTGAAAGAGCACCTAATTTAAAAATCATTGCAATTTTTTTTAGAATTTTGCGGTGCACAGTTTTTGAGTTATGATCAAAAATGTTCAAAATTCAGACCGTCCCCCCGTGTATCAAATATTTATTAATCGTTTTGAAAGGGCAGGAATGGTAAGGTGAAATAAAGCTTTTTTAACCTGAATAGCAATATTGAGTGGGACTGGCGTGTACATTTTTAGTCATGTCATCCTTTGTACTGATTCTTAGAGCAATTCTTAATTTTGCAACTCTTTTAGAGTGAATATAACCAGTTATCCAAAAGAAAGAACTTTATTTTTAAAATTATCACGGTCCTTTACTATCTATTGTATATTGTATTGTATTGTATGCCATAAGTGGGCCCAAAAGGTGGCGTAAATTCTCAAGGTTCAAATCAGATTGATGTGATTTGTTAGTTTGTGTTAAGATCCACGTTTGTAATCCATTCATAATTACTGGTTTAATAAATTTCTTGTATAACTTTAGAAAATGTTGAGTTTTAATTGAATGGTAAGTTCGATAACCTGCAATTATTTTAGGGTTAAAATTTGTTTAATATGCTATTGTTTAAGTCAAACATTGATCTTTTGTTAATTTTAAATATTGTTAAAATTATACGTTGTTTTTCAAGCACCGACTCAAATGTCGAACTTATGTAATCTAACACAAAAAAATTGTTGCTATAGAAAGAACTGAAAATTTTAGTAAAGCGATGAGCCTATAATTCTATGGAACACGAAAAATATAGCGAAGCTTCAAGTGATTTTATTTCTATGTGTTTAGGGGATGGGAGTGGGGAAGGGTGAAAAATTGTTTTTTGACCCGCATGAGTGGGATGTCAGTTGATAGAGCACCAAAATTAAAAAACAATACAGTTTTTTTAGAATTTTGCGATGCACCGTTTTTGAATTATTCTCAAAAAAGTGCAACAAAAGGTTGGTCCCCCCCCTATACGTTTCTTCGTTGATTGACAGAAAAATTTGAAAAAATTCATAGAGATAGGAAATTTGATAAACCCTTAACGAAAAATATAGCGGAGCCTCAAGTAGTTTTAATTCTACGTGTTTAGGGGATAGGAGTGAGGAATCGTGAAAAAAAGGTTTTTTGGCTCGCATGAGTGTCATTTGAAAGAACACCAAAATTAAGAAACATTACAATTATTTTAGAATCTTGCGATGCACAGTTTTTGAATTATTATCAAAAAAAGTCCTATTTTTAGCGTTAACACCACTCCACCCCTAAATTTCGTCGTTGTTTAACAGAATTGAGTCGTTCCTTAGCTACCATAAATAGCTATGGATATCATTTAACCTAAAGTAATATTTTTTATGTCATTTCGATCAATTTAGATGAGATTGACATTAACTATTGATATTCACGATGAACCATTTAGTTTTTATGTGTCTATGGTCTGGCAATATAAACCCTTTACAACACAACTTTATGTAAATTATTTTGATATGGTTTTCTTTACATTCACGGAACCCTTGACGAGCGAATTTTATTCGCACTTGTCTGACTTTTTTTTATTATATATTAATTGCAAGGCTGCGTCTCGTATCGTTTTATGAATTTTTAACCTCATTTCCAAAGTTTTCCACTTTTCAAAATTCTCCAGATGTTCATTTGAAGTTTCATGCTCGGCCACTTTGGGATTTAGTTTCCACCGCTTCTGATATCCAGTAGTAAATGTTGATTTTGTATTATTATTATTGGTGACAGCAAATACACGACAACAGAAGCAATACAGGAAGCAAGTTATTATTTACAGGAGAATAAACAATCCATGGCCGTAGAATTTTCTCACCATTATTCATCATTTTATAAAACCATTCTTTAGAAAGATGGCGAACATCACCTTTTATGTCTAACCCGTGTCTAGATACAGTAACAAACGACCCTTCTCTATATTGAAAATGTTCACTTTCTTTTTTTATGATTTCAATGCGAACATTACCAGAGACGAGTATATTCCAATGTGATAGATCTCTTAAGTCCTGAAGTGATTCACCCATGCAAATACTGTCTTCGATAGTAGAAGCATTAGCGGCATTATCACTGTCATTTTCATTATTCCTTTCTAATTCGTCATCATAGGTTATCATTATTAATTCTGTATTGTTGCTGTTACTTTCCGAAGATGAGACAATATTCTCTGAAACATTCGTTGCATCAACGTGATAATCAGTTTCTTTTGATGAACCTTGGATATCATCGGGTTTTGTAACATATTTATAGATTTGGTCTTTCTCTGCTGGAACCAACTTTTTCTTTAAAAAGTATGAACTCCTCGTGGCATATTTATTTTTTGGGATATTTGCTAAACGAAATCTAAAAAAATATTTTTAATTATTGTATAGGTATCAGCAAAGCATTAATTCTAAATATATTTGTAGGATACATAATAGGTACATAGTTCATATTATTATGAACATATTATTATGAACTATTTAAGGAAATTTAAATAAATTAATTTTCTTGGTGGTGTATTTAGTCGTTAACACAGTGTACTTATGTACACTGTGTTAACGACTAAATACACCACCAAGAAAATTAATTTATTTAAATTTCCTTGGAACAACTTATATTAAATAATATTTGATAAAATGGAATATACAAATCATAGCCTAATATTATAAGGAACTATTTAAAAAAATATAAGTATGAAATCATAAAAGATATTTTATATAAAGAATTGAAACCAAAATTAAATATCCAATTAGAATCATGCTCAATAATTTACAAAATTGAATGTGATTTTTGTGAAAAATTTTACATCGGGAAAACCGGAAAATGTTTTAAAGACTGATTTAAGGAATACCTGCCTAAGAAGAAAAATAAACAAAATTTAAAGTTTATTTTTGCAAACCATTTACATAGTTAATAACAATAGCTACACCACTTTTAAAAAAAAATTGAAGGCTTTACATTTATGTAGCCAAGGATCTTTAAAAGAATCACTTGATGAGTTTGAAATTTCCAAGGGATTTAAAACCCAAAAAAATGTAATTTTAAATGATAAACTTTCATTTAATTCAAATATATAAATATATAAAACTGAAAACAAACAGTATGAGTATGTATCAACCTACAAAAATTTGCAAAACTGCAGTAATTGCATAACTGCCATTTTATTCCACAGTAATTATTTTTGTGTCCATTGAAAAACGATCTATTTTTATTTATTCTTTGAGTTTCAAGATAAAGGAAAAAAAATTATTTTGAGATCATTTACAAACACGGTACTAGGTCATTCAATAAGTCCGTAGGATGACACATAGATGGCGTTACTAGAATTTTTTCCATATGATTTTTATTTAGTACTAACCTTCAAACGATACGTGTATAAATTTGACAGCAATCTGACTATTTATTCGTGAGTTATAGCATTTTGTGTGAAGCAACTTTTGTTTTTGAAAAAAAAATGGAAAAAAGTGAATTTCGAATTTTAATAAAGCATTGCTTTTTGATGAAAAAAAATACAGTGGAAACGAAACAATGGCTTGATAAACATTATCCAAACTCTGCTCCATCGAGACAAATGGTAGAGAAGTGGATGGCTGAATTTAAATGTGGTCGTACCAGCACAAAAGATGCAGAGCGCAGTGGACGCCAAAATGAGGCTGTTATTCCAGAAAACATAAAAAAAATCCTCAAATTGGTTATGAACGATCGCAAATTGAAGGTGCACGAAATAGCTGGCATTGTAAAGGTAGCAGATGGTAGTGTTTTTACCATTTTACATGAACATTTGGGTATGCGAAAGCTCTGTGCAAATTGGGTGCCGCGTGAGCTCACAGTCGACCAAAAACAACAACGAATCGATGCTTCGGAGGAGTCTTTGGCACTGTTAAACCGCAATAAAAGGGAATTCTATCGTAGATATGTGACAATGGATGAGACATGGCTTCACAATTACACACCAGAATCCAAAAGACAGTCAGCTGAGTGGACAGCAGTCGACGAACCGAATCCAAAGCGAGCAAAGACGCAACAGTCGGCCGGTAAGGTGATGGCGTCTGTATTTTGGGATACGAACGGAATAATATTCATCGACTATCTCCAAAAAGGAACCACCATCAACAGCGAGTATTACTGTGAACTTTTGGATCGATTGAAGGCTGAAATCGCAAAGAAACGGCCACATTTGCAAAAGAAAAAAGTGTTGTTTCACCAAGATAATGCACCGTGTCACAGATCGATGAAAACGATGGCAAAGTTAGTTTCCTTAGGTGTTTGCAATTAATTTGTTTGAAATGTAAAACATATATTAGGTAGTAAGGTTAAGCGGATATTTTAGAAATAATTTTGGAATAGACACATTGTAACTCAAGGGTGCCACCCTATCGACAAAGGGTGCCACATTATCGACGTAAACCACTTTTCCTATACATTATTCAGCATATGTGTTTTCAGACCTGGTCATTAAATAATCATGCTTGCATACTAAATAATATATCGTAAAAAACGGTCAATATGGTATCTATAGGAATATTCAAAGCTATTGAGTAATTGTGGTGATGGGATTCAATGCTCAACATGTTGATTCGATTAATATTGTTAAAATTTTATTTCACGTAATAACTCAAAAATTTTAAAAAGTAGAATAGATTCTTTTTGAACCAATAACACATTTATAGGACACATTTATAAGTTATCACAATTTATAAATTAAAATTATATGGATAACCTGGTTAAAATGGTTTCTAAGTGATTTATCGTTGAAAACATGTGATGGTTTGTTTAAGTTTTTTACGTTCGGGTGTCACCCCAAAACGGCTTCGAAGTGTTTTATCGTTGAAAACATGTGATGGTTTGTTTAAGTTTTTTACGTTCGGGTGTCACCCCAAAACGGTTTCGAAGTGATTTATCGTTGAAAACATTGTGATGGTTTGTTTAAGTTGTTTACGTTCGGGTGTCACCCCAAAACGGTTTCGAAGTCATTTATCATTGAAAACATTGTGATGGTTTGTTTAAGTTGTTTACGTTCGGGTGTCACCCCAAAACGGTTTCGAAGTGATTTATCGTTGAAAACATTGTGATGGTTTGTTTAAGTTTTTTACGTTCGGGTGTCACCCCAAAACGGTTTCGAAGTGATTTATCATTGAAAACATTGTGATGGTTTGTTTAAGTTGTTTACGTTCGGGTGTCACCCCAAAACGGTTTCGAAGTGATTTATCGTTGAAAACATTGTGATGGTTTGTTTAAGTTTTTTACGTTCGGGTGTCACCCCAAAACGGTTTCGAAGTGATGTATCATTGAAAACATTGTGATGGTTTGTTTAAGGTGTTTACGTTCGGGTGTCACCCCAAAACGGTTTCGAAGTGATTTATCGTTGAAAACATTGTGATGGTTTGTTTAAGTTTTTTACGTTCGGGTGTCACCCCAAAACGGGTGACACCCGGGGCGGACCGCCGCCCCCCCCCTAGCTACGCCTCTGTATGCATAATTCGTTATTTAAAAAATTTGGTGATGTACAATTTTTAATTTCTCCTCTAACTTGGCTGATTTTTTAAAATTTATAATTTTACAATTAGCAACATTACATCCTGGACCCTGGTAGATGATTAATTGAAACTACCTTGTTTTCCATAGCGAATCCAGATTTGAAAATTTAATATAATTTATTTGAATTTTCCCCTAAAATATCAATTGTAATTAACTCACAAGGAACACAAAAATTAATCTATTCCTATTTAATTATACACAAAATCAAATTATCTCAAACAAATTTTTTTGTTATTTTTATTTCTTTTCCAACCGACAAAATATGTATTTATTTATTTTGTATTGTAATAATTCATTAATCGAATTATTGTGACAAAATAAAATGCTTATTTAATTAGTTTATATTTAGAACCGACATAAATGTCTTGTTCTCGTTGATGCTTAATTTTTTTTTCATTAATTTTATATATATGATTATTTAATTTAAAACATGAAACAAAAACATAATATTATTTATAGTTTTTTAATTAATTTTGAAAATTATTAAAAACACGTGACGGTGAGTTTTTGAGATTTGTTTGTGATTTAACTTATATAATTTTTTAAATTCTATTTTTAATTCGTAATTATCAAAAAAAAAGTCAGTAATGATAATTAAATGAAACGCTAATTTATTATATTTTAACTGTGGATGAAAAAATATGATTTAAGTGTTTAAAGGGTAAAACAAAAATGGGGACTTTGAATACATTTTATATTTAAATATTCTATGTTATAAAGTTATGATTTTGATCTATAATAGTAATCTACATTAAAAGTAATTATTTACGATTTGAATAGATTTATTTTATTTAGTTAAATACGATGTCAAGCTAAATGTGGAAGTTGAGACACTAAATCAATAGCAAAAAGAAATGTTAAAAACAGGAGTTTTGTTTATCGTGGGTATAGTTAAATACTAAACTCTAGGTCCTCGCTGATTGGATAACGCTAAAAGCATTGGCCCATGGAAGATAAACAATACTTGACAATTGTTATTGGGCCATTACTGGAACCGTGAACCGGCCGATCTATAGTTTATAGAAAATAGCCAGTACACTTTACATTAAATGGCCAATCAATGGCCCGTTAATGGTTATCATTAATTGGGTATTATTATTGGGCTAGCACTGCAGCCATGAATTTGCCGATGTATGTCAGTTTTTTTAAATTTCACTAGAGTATTATTCGTTTTCGAAATATATAGTTTGAAAAATTTCACATATATATAGTTTAGCTATCGTTTCCTGGCTGAAAGACTATTATAATATTAAAAAGGTTGGTATATGTTTAAAATTTTTTTTCATTTTTATTTTCTCTTAATTATTTTGTAAAGATTAAATAATTTTTTTAAATTTACATATGCAAATATTATTTCATATTTTTTTTAATGGCCGAGTACTGGCAGTAATGGTTGCCAGTACTCGGCTATTGTTGCATTACTGATCGCAAGTAATAGATCATTACCGAAACAGTTGTATGGGAAGTTTTGAATTTTTTTCCCTCATTTTTATTTTATTTAAATTATTTTGTATTTAATTTATTTAAATTTAGATTTGATAATATTTTATATTTTTTTTTGATGGCCTAGTCATGCCAGTTGCACGTATTTGGCCATTACAACAATACTGGTCGTCATTATTGGTCCGTTACTAGGCCAACTGTACAACCTTGTATAGCCATTGCTGTTGTTTTTTCTCTGGCCTGTGAATGGCAGCCATTTATTGTCCGAAGTTATCATCCAGTAAAATTATGTTAATGGCCCAGTCGTGGTTGCCAGTACTTGCCCATTGCTGCATTACTGGTCGCCAGTAATGGACGATTACTGGACCAGTTGTACAACCTTGTATGGGTAATTAAGATAAACCAGAAGATATTAAAGTTCTTCCTTGAACTTGAGGAAGTCATCAAAATATCTATAGTAGCACGATTTTCTGGGTAAGCTCACAAAATCATGATAGAACTGCAGAATTATAACCAAAGCTTCGGCCGCTGATTGGTTTGAAATGATTTTTGAATTTTACAAATTTTCTATCTATTAGTTTATTTTATCGTGCAAATTGAGACGTGGCGATCGAGAATGATGTATCTGTTTTAATATAAAGCAACCAAATTATTTATTTCGTGATGCAAAATACTTCTTTCAGTGATTTTTACATAGGGAGCAATAGTTCACCATAACATATTGCGCATATATGTGACGCTTGTATATCTTCGCCAATCAATCAACGAATAAAAACTAAACGCGCTTTTTTACAGCAAAAATATAGAAAAAAAGCAAAACACGAAAATAAAGCCGTTAGAAAATCGTCATAATTATGCTGATAGAAAGCTCGTGTAGCTCTAATTTTCTTAAAATAACATGTAAGCATTGACTTTGAAGGTTAGTGGCAGAGTGGCTAGTTAAGAGTCACCAGTTATGTATTAAGCCTTTTGCTAATTTGCTACTTAAAATAAATTTGATCACTATTTGATCTGCAGATCATTCCCCCATGGTGGAATTGTGGGGAAAAGGGAGTCATGAATATGTATAAGTCACTATAATAGTTCAGTTCATTAAAATGTAAGTCTATACGTCCAAAGCTGCGGCATACTCTTCACTAACTGCAGGTTACATTTATTTTAATTTTTTCAATGACTAAAGATGAACTTGCCCATTTCCGATGAGTTTTCAAAATGGCAAAGGGGTGGTGGTACAACTAAAAAAATATTTTTATTTATTTATTATTTATTTATTTATTTATTTTATTTTACCAAATATATATATTCAATAATACATTTAATCTTAATTAAAACAGTTTTACATATAAATCATAATAGTGAATACCAAAAAAGTTAACTAAAATGTTGAACAACAACAGAAAGACTCTCAAAATACAAAAACAAATGATTTAAGATGGTAAAATACTAGGGACATTTAGAAGTGCGCAAAGCGCTTATTGGAAATGCTCCAACATAGAAGTTGAATAAATTATAACTACCAACTTGCGTGAGGTGTATTATTGGTTATAAAACTAACAAAAATAATCTTGATATATAATAAAATATTAGATTGTAGGTTAATAGATATAGAAATAATTGAAAAAAGAAGAATTGATGACATAAAAGAAAACAAGAGAGAAACGAAGTATTGTATGCAGGAAGTATGCAGAAAAATAACGTTATAAATTGCAATTTTAACACCGAAAAAAAAACGTTGGTAGAATCAACTACAAAGCTTGTTTGATTTTGCGTCTAATACGAACGTGGTTATTTTAACCAATGTAGCATTGTCAATTTATTTTAAAAAACGTAACAATTTTCATTATTTAAATCAACCACGGCGTGATCAATTTTTCTTGTTCATATTTTTCAGTTCGTTTGTTCATGTTTTTTTTTTGAAAATTATTGTGTTCGTTAAAATAAAAAACTAGGAGTAAAGAAACTAATAAACAAAATAAAGAAAAGTAATAAACAAACGAATAGAAAAATAAAAAGTTTTTATATATTTTAACATGGCTGGTTTTATTTAACATTTTACTTTAGGAAATAATTTAGATGTGTTTAATTGATTTAAATAATTTCCATATTATTTGCATATAAAATTATGTGCGAAAGAAATTTTTCAGTCAATGTTATAACAAAAATATCGTTAATGAAACAGGCCCTTTCTATAATTAATTTTGGTGATTTAAAAAAATTATTATATTTTTTTAATATTTTTTATTTGTCTTGTTTCATGTCTATTTATCGATATTTTAATTTAATTTTTCATAATAATGAGAAAATTATAGAAAATTAGTATAATTTTCTACACATAATTCAAATATTTAAATTTTTTGATTTCTGATGTTTGGTCTTTTAAATCGTATCATTAAAAAAATGGCGAAAAAATGGACGCATCCTTTACAAACAAAATCACACTCATACATTTCCTATTTAGAACGTAAATATACGAACGCTAGCTTTATGCATAAAAATGTTTGTCGGGATTGATGCGAAATACATACTTCTAATATAAAAAATTGTTATGCCGCAATCTGAGGAATTATCTAACCAGTAGTATTTATAAGAGAGTCTACATCCCACTCCAGAACGAGTTCAGGTTCTGTATTGGTAGACTGAAGGAAATGTATGCCTTGGTAGTGAGATTTAACGGTCAACGAACAGTCAAGGATACATTTTCTTCAGTCACCACACTGTTCTATTTTTTTCTCTCCCTTATATACTCACTACTTGGTAATCCTAAAGTTTAACATCCGTAACTACATAAAACAATAACTTAGTTCAACAAAAATACATTACCTGGTTCGTTATCAATACCATTAATTAATCGCGTTGCTACAACAACACGTCGTGTTGATTCAGTATCAATTTCTATTAACAAAACTATCAGTCTCGTAATTAACATTGCTTATATTCGTAAACATTCTTCTACTTTGTTTTACTCAAACAAAAAATAAAACTCAGGTAGTTGTAATGGCATTTTTCTATTTTTTGTTGATGCTATCAGACACAATCTTATCATCATCTGTTTGAATAAACTGTTAATAAATTGTTGCATTTCGTGGTTATTGTTATTTCGTTCTCTCTATAATCTTTAATAACTGAAAACAAAACAAACACGAATTATATGTTGTCGATCCTTCTTTCTTTTTTGTAATTGTTTGACGATCTCATTCTAAAAAAACCGATTAAATTCCTTTGTTTGGGAAAAACAAAACAACCAAAAGAAATATACAAATTTTTTTGAATGGTCATCTCCTTCGCTCCCATTCGTTTAGATTATTTAAACAAAGCATTTTTCAAAACTTAGGCTCAGTATGATTTTGGTCAAAAAATCAGTAAGTTCGTTCTTGGATTTTCAAATCGTTAAAAAAAATTATTTTTGATAGATTATTCGGAGTTAAACAGTGAGAAATCAATTTAAACGGGAAAAAATACAATATTGTTGTTATCGGGTGCGCATTTCGCTCTAGTAAATAAATTGGAATTTTAAAAAAAATTAAAATGGTCATTTTGGCTATACGAATGTAAGCGTTTTAAATTGTGTACCGTGGATCAAGTTTTTTTTTCGGTATACAAACAATTTGGTTTATCGCGCATAAAATCCGGATATAGTGAAAACGATCAGAAAGAACAAAATCAAATGAAAATTTTGTTTTCCTATCAAAATCTATTAAGTTTGAGTTATTATCGTAATTTTGTTATTAAGCTTAAACCATGATGATCAAACCTTTTGTTGGTGGTATTGAAAAAGAAAATTATTAAAAAATAAAAAAATTATTGTAAACTGATACTGAATTAAGTTATTGTTGTAAAATATACATAACAAGTGGTAAAAAGAAAGGTTACATAGTTTTTTTTTTGTGGATTGAAGTAACGGTGAAGAAAAAGAAAATAGTAGAATATAATAGCTTAATAGCTTAAAGATATTCGTGCTATATAATTCAAAGTTCCGTGTCCTAAGAGCACTATAGCTAGTCATTAGCGCTATAGAATTCACTTCACTCTTTCCAAGAAAACTCTCCTTCCTCTATTCAAACAATTTGAAAAATCAATCCGTAACAAATTAAATTCCTTTCAAATTCCTTTCAATATCAAATCTTCGTAAAACAAATTCAAACAAATGCAAATTTTTTCGCTAGTAAATTTCCGAAAAACCAATTCCAATAAATGAAATTTCTTGATTAATTAATTTTCTGACTTTGTAATATGTGTCTTTTATTATTTACAAGTATGTATTATTAATTATAATAACTATATAATTAAGGCCAACTAATTAAAACATATATAATTAAAACTATCTTTATATATGAGGAAATTAAAAAAACTAAACTTCACTGAATGTTTTTAAAATTAAACAACTTTTAAATTAAAAATATAATAAAGAAACTTCTGCACTGTAAGAGCAAAACTAATGCTTCTTTCAATAAAAACGAAAAACTTTTTTTATAGTCTGGAGTAAAACCAGAAGTGTTTTTTTAATTGAGGAAAAATTAATAATGAAAATTATTTTGTTTTTTTTAAATTTTGATCAATAAAACATCGCATGCTAAATTTGAAATTTTTTAAGTTAATTTAGATGTTCGCCACAACACTTAGTAACAACAGTTAGTCGTCATGGATTGTTGTTGAAATTTGCATCAATTATTCCTTGTCTTAAACTGATAAATCTTTTAAACGATATGCTTTCTAATAGAAAGTTTCAGGTTTTTATGCAAGAAACTAAAAGCAAATGGAAAACTTTAAGCAATGGTTTGGCTCAAGGTTCAGTACTTGCTCCAATTCTTTTCAACTTATACATGTATGACATGCCAAAAACCACTTCCCAGAAATTTCAGTATGCTGATGATATTACTTTAGCTTATCAATGTAAAGATCTTCAACTTGGTGAAAAAGTTATAGAAAAAGATTTACATAAAATGTGGAATTATTTTAAAAAATGGGGTCTTAAACCGAATTCCAGTAAAACTGAAGTCAGTGCTTTTCACTTAAACAATCAAATGGCAAAATCTGAGTTATATGTTAAAGTTGAAAATGTTGTTCTTTTACATAACCATAATCCAAAAATTCTAGGTGTAATTTTTGATCGTTCTTGGACTTTTAAAAATCACTTAGAAGCAATAGCCAAAAAAGTTAGTGCAAGAAATAATTTGTTACAACAAATTGCTGGTACAACTTGGGGATCAAACGCAAATGTTTTAAGGACTGCTGCTTTAGGATTAGTATATTCTACAGCTGAATATTGTTCTTCAATCTGGATGAACAGTGCTCATACACCAAAAATCAATATTCAACTGAATCGTGCAATGAGATTAATTTCTGGTGCTATAAAATCAACACCTTTGAATTGGTTACCTGTTTTGTCAAATATACCACCACCAGACATTCGTCGTAAAGAAATGTTATTCAATACCATTCAAAGAAGTTCAGAAGTTAACAATTCTTTATTGTTTGATTTATTTTTGGAAGCTCCTGATCAAAGTTTATGTAGAACACCACCGTATATCACTGCTAAACAACTTATTTCACAAAATTTTAACTCTGAAGATTTCTGGCTGATGTCTTGGAACAACAACCTTCCATTAAATAGTACATTTGTTCAAAACCCTAATGTGAAATTAAATGGTTTTGAACTAAAAAGAAATGATTGGGTGAAATTAAATCGTATAAGAACCGGCTATGGTAGATCAAACTATACATTACATAAATGGGGTCTGGTTGATTGTCCATCATGTGAATGTGGTAAAGAATTTCAGACAGTCAATCACATATCTCAAGAATGTAACTTAACTAAATTCAATGGATGTTTTGAAGAGGCTTTTTGTTTATCTGATCAATTTATTGATTGGTTACATGGACTGAAAAATAAAATTTAATGTATTTTGATGTTGAATAAACCGTACGATTAAAAAAAAAAAAGAAAATAGTAAACTAAACATAATTGGTAGTGTTCTCTCTCTCTGATTGCTATAAGAATAACCAAGGAGAATAACGAAAAACCAACAAACGTTGTTTTAAACCATCATAACTAAATTGATTTGATAATATACAGAAAAACGGAAGAAAAGAAAGGGGAGACAACGAGCAATCGAATTTGGCTTCTTTTATTTCGATTGCTAGATACATGGAAGAAAACTGGGTAGTCTGATGTTTTACCATGAAATACAGTTTTTTTTGGTGACAGAAAAATCAATAAATTATATTACGGAAACACGACATCAACACAACAGGATACAGACCAGCTAAGTGTTTCTTTTATATAATCTTTAACAGTTTAACTTAATAAATAATAATAATTTTTTTGAACATCTGTATAAATATTAGCTTTCATGTGTGTGACTACCTACTTGGGGTAATCTTGAACTTTTTGATCCTTTTTTTCATATGACTTGCTAAATAGACATATTTTAGAGATTTTTCTTGGCGTAGGCCACATTGAATTTTTTTTTCTTGTTGGTGAAACACATAAAATACCCTTGGCATAACGTTGTGTCAAAGCAACGTTATATAAAAATTCTTTTTTTTTTTTTTTTTTTTTTTTTTTTTTTTTATAATAATATTTATTTATTTATTTGAAAAAAATATTTATTTAGAAAAAATATTAAATTAATTATGAAAATATTTATGTATTTATTTATTTATTTAGAAAAATAAGAGAATTATTTATTTATTTATTTATTTATAATTGTTAGAGATTTTTCCTGGGCAAAGCCCACACCGATTGACTGTATAGTCAAAAATTTTAAAAGGAACTGTAAAGAAAATTCGAATTGGAAAATCGAACTCGCGATCTATTCCCAGAAACGACATGTGAGGTCTAGAACAAAAATAGGTCTAAAAATCCTAAAATCTACATTCTAGTACCCTCCCGCGTGATGAAATGAATTCAGCATTGTTTAAAGATTCAGCCTAAATATCTGTTATCTACAAAAATCATATGCTGAGTTCATTCATCCTTAAAACTAAGAAAAATATAAAACTAGAAAAGTTAAGAAAAACAATTAAGACTAATATCGTTTGTTGGGAGTAGACCAGTATAGAGTACCAGTCTCCAGATCCGATTTCAGTACAAGACCGAATTTACTATTGAAACGCGATGTTGGATGGATTTGCTAAGTCCATTGAAATTGTGAAGGGAGGTTGGGTTGAACGTTTGTTCTTCCCAACAAAGTGGAGATCTGGATGCAGTTTCACTTGTATGGAGGAGTGCTTAGCATTGTAGAAGCGATCCTGGCTGTCCGTAGGACTGACAGGCTTCCCTGCTGTTCCGCATAAACACTCGACCAGTAAAACTGCATTCAGTCTCGGAAGGAAAACTAATTGAAATTTTACTAATATTATTAAAAAAATCCGCTTGGTGATCGCATGCCAAAAGACAGAGGCGACCCTTAACCAACGAAACATGTTAAGAAGGTTAAGTCTTCTTGGACTCTTTTTTAGAGATACCCATAGGAGGTGGGATCTGGGCAGCAACCTTCTGACTCCTAATCCGAATCTGAGTCAGGGTGGGCTGCTGCCCATAGTCTCTCAAATTCATCCCTTGCTTGGGCCATCGCTCTCCTTTCAACCCTCTTCCTTTCATCATTCTTCTTCCTCTTGGCCAGCATCCTTCTTCGCGCTCCAGTCATCAGGGGTTCAGCAGGCTCAGTAACCACTGGACCTGGTGAATCCTTGACAACCACCTCCATCGTCAAGCGCAAGAGCTCTCTTCTTGCTGGCGTCCAGTGAGTCTCAAGAGAAGGATCGAGTCCCACCCACGGTCCTTGAACATATGGTTCCCCTCGCGCTGGTGGAAGTCCATCCATCCCTTGATCCGGACCTACCGCTCCTTCTTCTTCCGGCGGGAAGAAGGGTTGATTGGGCAGCGACGGCCTCGCCCTCCTGTAAAGCGGTGTACGGAAGTGTTGTGGCACTTCCCGTCGATGATGTACACCACGTTTTCTTGTATACATATTTTCTTTTTATATTTATTAAATTCAAAAAAAATTTATAAAATTTATATTTACAAATTTTATATTTTTATATATTTATAAAATCTATAACAAATTCCAAAATTCAACTTTTAATTTAACTTTGGCAAAATCAATCCAAAAATAACAACAATTCAAGAACTTTTCCGAAATCAGAAAAAAAATTAACGGCAATAACGAAAAAATTTATTTTTGTATATGTTCCAAAAAGTTTTAAAAACAGGAATAACAAGAAATATTAAACTAGAACAATGTTTATGCATATATATTTATTTATACATATAACAGTATTCTCTGTTTTTTTTTAATTTGTCTTTGTTCGGCGCCAGAATTTATTTAACGTTGCTTTGACACAACGTTATGCCAAGGCTATTTTATGTGTTTCACCAACAAGAAAAAAAAATTCAATGTGGCCTTTGCCCAGGAAAAATCTCTAACAATTATAAATAAATACATAAATAATTCTCTTTTTTTAAATAAATAAATAAATAAATAAATATTTTTATTTTATAAATATTTTTACAAATAAATATTTTCTCACATATATTTTGATAAATAAATATTTTTTATTTTTCATAAATAAATATATATATATTTTTTTTTAAAAAATTCAATAAATAAATAATTAAAGAATTATTTTTCCTATACTTATTCTTATAAAAAAATAATATTTTCTTATTTTATAAATAATTAAATAAATATATATATTTATATATTGAATAATTTATATATTAAATAAATAAGCATTGAACATCAAGAAAATAAATAATTAAATTTTTCCTACTCAATAAGTAAATCAAGCTGTACTAGTTGCAACAGAATAAATAGATTGTAAGTAAATCAATATTTTTTGCACATAAATATTTAAATAATAATTTTTTTCCTAGGATCTTTAAGATCAATAATTTTTTGTGTAAAACGAGGGGTAAAGGATTTGATTATTCAAACATTTGTACATTCCTTTCTGTTGTTGTTGGTCGCGTATTATATTTGATTTTGAGTTGATTTACAATTTTTTGCGTTTTACAATTTCTTTACGGTTGTTATTTTTTTTTTTTTGACATTGTTGCGCGGAAAAACATTTCAGGGGGTCACAATCATTATCGTCTGTTGTTGGTTTTGTTGAGTTGCATTTTTTTTATATTTTTTGTCCTTTTTTACATAAAATCTGACAACAAAAAAGAAATGTCAGTTGTTCCGTTGGACCATCCGTTCTACGGTCTTGAAGAATACGAGTTGTGGGTCGAATGCTTCCTCCGGGACATACAGTACAACAGCGAGGACTGGATACAACAATTAAGTGACACTGCGCGTAACCCAGCTACAAGTATAACTCAATCTCATGCAGTAAACATGACTGAAGAAAGCGAAGCGATTGTAGACGCTGCCTTATTTTTGTCCAGTAAAGCGAGGGATCTTGTACCCTCAGTACAACCACATATTTTACAGGGCCTTTTAAACCGTGTTAAACATTATCTAGATCGTGTCAACCGATTGGGTGACAGTAATGAAACTGTGTACGGCCGTAATTATGCCACTAGGAGTTTGAATGAATCACTCAATATGATTAAATCTTTGTCTCCTCTACCTTCTTATCAACAAGTGGCTAGGATACAGGCAGTGCCAGCACCAGTAATGCAGCAAGAAGAGTACGAATATTATCAGGACTTGAGTCAATTTTGGACAGATTGGCTTCCTCTGTTCTCAGGGGATTGGTCATCACCAGATGCTCACGAGTTCATCCATTTGGTTGAAGTGGCTGCACGGAGGGATCGGGTGACCTTTGATGATTTAAAGTCAATCGTTCCCCGGTATCTTCGTGGAGTCGCGAATAAACATTATATAAACCTTACTTATGAGTATCGGGTGGTGACCTTCTCCATACTCCGAGAAAGCTTATTACGAACGTTTGGTACTCTTAACGACGATAAGGTACTGTACTGAGTGCACTACTAAACAGAAGACAAAATGAAAATGAGATGATATTTGATTACATCATAGAGGTTAGCAAGCTCAACAAACGACTGGCTCAACCATTTTCAGAAAAGGAGATGATTGAGATTGTAAGGGAAGGCATGTCAGATAAATTAAAAAGTGCTACAATGGTGGCTAATGTAGTTACCCTAGCTGACTTGCGGGTCCTGTGCCAGAAATATGAAACGCTATTGTCATCTTTCCCAACAACATCGAAAACAACTTGTCATCTAGAAATGCAAACTGATGAATACCGAACTCGATACATCGCTGCAGAAGCAATGGAGAGCTTTTTGACAATTACGAACGAGCAATCGATAAATAACCCCTGTATTTTAACAGATATACACATTGAACCTAAATCTAGCTCAGTTCAAACTCCGGTTCGACGGAAACTAATTTCTTTAAAGCGCCATGAACGTTTTAAACGCTATCTAAAGTTGCGAAAGATTTTCAATAAAGCATGTGTTGTTTCTATCATTTCCGAACTAAATGATTCTAGGCCACATATTTACATCGACATCCTTGATAAAATTGTATATGGACTTCTGGATAATAGGGCTGCTATCAGTTTTCTAGGAAGAAATTCTTTAGAGTTATTAAATAATGCTGGAATCTCATATCGTAAGTTTTCATCTTTCATTCGGACAGTGGAGGGAACACGTAACCATATTTTGGGGTACGCCGACGTTCCAATTTCTTTCAACGGTTTTACAAAATCTTTTAGGTTCTATGTAGTCTCAAGTCTCAAGGAGGAAGTGTACCTGGGTGCAGATTTTTGGAGAGACTTTGGCATCACTCCTTCATTTATAGCTGATCTAGTTCAGAGTGATCGTAACCAAGAACGAACACATAGTCTCGAAGTTCCAATTGCCCAAGCACTTTATCATGCGGATCTGTTAGCGAACTTCAGATCTAACGTGCAACAACATTTAATAGCTGCGTTACAAAGGCCTCAACAGCAATATACTTGGCGAACGCGAACTCGACCTCAAACTTTTCGGCCACAACAGCGAGTCTTGGTACGGCAACATCGCTTGGGTGGTGCTACTAATAAACGATCAGCCAAGATGTCTTCACAATCAGTACCAGCCATAATAGAGTGCAGGGTTGGTGAGGATATGTATAAGTGTGCGAACTTAGATGGTAAGGACATGGGGACTTACCCTTCTAAAGACATCCGATTATGACATTTATTTAAAATTATTTATTTAAATCTCTTAACTTATTTTGTACTATCTTTAGTATATATCCCTGTTAATTTATTCTGTAATAGTTTTTTTTTATCATTATTAATTTATTAATTATTTAGCTTTTTTCATTATTATTCTTAATCTTAATTAGTATCTTCATTTATTAAAATTTCTCACCCTTGGTTGTTCTAATAAATCATCCACTATGCTTAACATATTAACGTTTTCGTGTTAGATGTGAGCCGCTTAAGACTTTGTCTGCGGTCATCTGACTCTACTTTGAATTAGCTTACCCTCCCCATTCATTTGTTAATTAACTTTCACAAATTTTCACTATTTTTCTAGATAGTCTTCATCGCTAACAATAGTAATGCTGTCTCTCGTTACCTGAAATTGAATTTTGGTACTTGAGGGCACTGTTCAGTAAGAGTATTAGGTAGTTTTTTTCATTAGTTTTAGTTTTTTCTTTAGTTTTGGTTTTTTTGGGAAATTTGATGTACGTAGAAAGAGATTATTAGGCTCAAATCTGTCATCAGTTCCACATACAATTACTGAACAGGGCTCTCAAGTATGGAATTTCGGTTGACGGTCATGAGGGTCAACATTTATGTTCCTTTTACTGCAATAGAACTTACCTTTAATAAATAATATAATTTCATTCACTAGTATCTGACACTTGATTTATTTGCGCACGCTTACCAACTCTGCGCTGCCTGTGGTCTGCTGGGACTCGGCATGTCTCAATTGGGGAACTTTTACAGCGAGACATGACAGTTTACACGATATCATTAATGCAGCTGATCAACAAAACTCTGGCGTTCTACAATCAAGAATTTGGATGCAATAGTCATTAAGTCAACATAAATAAAACAATTTTTTTTTTGAAACATCTATAATTCACTACTCTTTCATAATGGATATGCAACATCAGTAATTCTAAACATATTTATTTTCATCATGGTTATACAACATCTACAATTCGTACTTTCCTTCATCATTTAGCGTCATGCAAAAATGCTAAACATCTGGTTGTCTTGGGAGAGGTTCTCGTCTCATCAATTCGTATACCTAGTATCGGTCAATAATGGTAATTGCGACATATTTTCTTTCCTTAATCTTCACAAAAAGCATTTCACTGTTGAATGCTTGTTTGATATCGGTTCAGGAAATTGTCTGTTATGCCGCAATCTGAGGAATTATCTAACCAGTAGTATTTATAAGAGAGTCTACATCCCACTCCAGAACGAGTTCAGGTTCTGTATTGGTAGACTGAAGGAAATGTATGCCTTGGTAGTGAGATTTAACGGTCAACGAACAGTCAAGGATACATTTTCTTCAGTCACCACACTGTTCTATTTTTTTCTCTCCCTTATAAACTCACTACTTGGTAATCCTAAAGTTTAACATCCGTAACTACATAAAACAATAACTTAGCTCAACAAAAATACATTACCTGGTTCGTCATCAATACCATTAATTAATCGCGTTGCTACAACAACACGTCGTGTTGATTCAGTATCAATTTCTATTAACAAAACTATCAGTCTCGTAATTAACATTGCTTATATTCGTAAACATTCTTCTACTTTGTTTTACTCAAACAAAAAATAAAACTCAGGTAGTTGTAATGGCATTTTTCTATTTTTTGTTGATGCTATCAGACACAATCTTATCATCATCTGTTTGAATAAACTGTTAATAAATTGTTGCATTTCGTGGTTATTGTTATTTCGTTCTCTCTATAATCTTTAATAACTGAAAACAAAACAAACACGAATTATATGTTGTCGATCCTTCTTTCTTTTTTGTAATTGTTTGACGATCTCATTCTAAAAAAACCGATTAAATTCCTTTGTTTGGGAAAAACAAAACAACCGAAAGAAATATACAAATTTTTTTGAATGGTCATCTCCTTCGCTCCCATTCGTTTAGATTAGTTAAACAAAGCATTTTTCAAAACTTAGGCTCAGTATGATTTTGGTCAAAAAATCAGTAAGTTCGTTCTTGGATTTTCAAATCGTTAAAAAAAATTATTTTTGATAGATTATTCGGAGTTAAACAGTGAGAAATCAATTTAAACGGGAAAAAATACAATATTGTTGTTATCGGGTGCGCATTTCGCTCTAGTAAATAAATTGGAATTTTAAAAAAAATTAAAATGGTCATTTTGGCTATACGAATGTAAGCGTTTTAAATTGTGTACCGTGGATCAAGTTTTTTTTTCGGTATACAAACAATTTGGTTTATCGCGCATAAAATCCGGATACAGTGAAAACGATCAGAAAGAACAAAATCAAATGAAAATTTTGTTTTCCTATCAAAATCTATTAAGTTTGAGTTATTATCGTAATTTTGTTATTAAGCTTAAACCATGATGATCAAACCTTTTGTTGGTGGTATTGAAAAAGAAAATTATTAAAAAATAAAAAATTATTGTAAACTGATACTGAATTAAGTTATTGTTGTAAAATATACATA
The DNA here is from genome assembly GCA_963693315.1 of Diogma glabrata. NCBI lineage: Eukaryota > Metazoa > Arthropoda > Insecta > Diptera > Cylindrotomidae > Diogma > Diogma glabrata. The sequence goes on along the minus strand of CAVNZG010000426.1, from coordinate 5,277 downwards.
ACAAGTGGTAAAAAGAAAGGTTACATAGTTTTTTTTTGTGGATTGAAGTAACGGTGAAGAAAAAGAAAATAGTAAACTAAACATAATTGGTAGTGTTCTCTCTCTCTGATTGCTATAAGAATAACCAAGGAGAATAACGAAAAACCAACAAACGTTGTTTTAAACCATCATAACTAAATTGATTTGATAATATACAGAAAAACGGAAGAAAAGAAAGGGGAGACAACGAGCAATCGAATTTGGCTTCTTTTATTTCGATTGCTAGATACATGGAAGAAAACTGGATAGTCTGATGTTTTACCATGAAATACAGTTTTTTTTGGTGACAGAAAAATCAATAAATTATATTACGGAAACACGACATCAACACAACAGGATACAGACCAGCTAAGTGTTTCTTTTATATAATCTTTAACAGTTTAACTTAATAAATAATAATAATTTTTTTGAACATCTGTATAAATATTAGCTTTCATGTGTGTGACTACCTACTTGGGGTAATCTTGAACTTTTTGATCCTTTTTTTCATATGACTTGCTCAATAGACATATTTTAGAGATTTTTCTTGGCGTAGGCCACATTGAATTTTTTTTTCTTGTTGGTGAAACACATAAAATACCCTTGGCGTAACGTTGTGTCAAAGCAACGTTATAAAATTTCAAATATTACATTTACGAAAAAAACGAACCCATACAAACATCGATAGCAGCAAAAACAAAACAAAGATGTACCAAACCAAAAGATTTAATACGGCGTATTGCTTGATTCTATCACAAACGTATTCAATATCACTATTTTTAGTCTAATTTTTAATTTACCACGTTTGTAGTCAATTGAAAATTAAATCATAATTGACTCAACTACAAACATGGTTAAATCAAATATGTTTGTGATACTTATAAAAAAATATATCAACAACGGTTAAATTGTTAGTTTAAATACGGAGCGTTGGTTGATACAATCACTAACGTATTTAGTTGCCCAATTTTCACTTAATTTTCGATTAACAATGCAACATGTTTGAACCAAGCAAGATTTTTTCTTTCGGTGAAGCCTATGCACAACTTATAATTAAAAATAGATTTCAATATTAGTCCTTGTAAACAGACAGTAAACAATTTTACAACTGCTACTATAAGTTCAAGGTAGGAGACGCTAGATCATGTCAACAAAACTTTACAAATCTCAATTTCGAGTAAAATCATATATTTAAAGAGACATCTGAGAAAAAAATATATATCAAATCCCGTGTCACTACCACATACAGAGTTTTACATCCAGAATAATTCCGCAATCTTGTCGACTCACACTTTACATACAATTAAAATTAATTCGAGCTGTGCTAACCTATGGACTAGACACCGATTGAACGATTGAAGAAAATAATAAACATTCGAGAGGAAGGTCAGTTGTTATAATAATCAGTACGGAAGGCAAATTAATCATGTGCATCATACATCTCCCTGGCCGGTACGATGTAATCCGAATCATAAATCTTGGCTTGGTTATGTGATTTGTAAAATCATAAAAATAACGATAAAAAAATGCCCTACCAACAACCAACCAATCTTGTGTTCGTTTGAGAAAAAAATCCGAAGAAAGACAGAACTAGAACCAATTAGTAATATATCTATACATATGCTAAATCCATCCAAATCCATGAAATGGATCAATCACAATTTTATTTTAGCATAGTGTGGGTGTTTTTGGTTCTGCATTCGTCTATTTTGACGCTTTTGAAAAGAACATAATCATGCTATACGAATTAAGCGCATATATACAAATATTTTTACAGAAACAAAACCACAAAGATTTTTAAAGCGCTCGCACTTCTTCTTAACCCTAAATGTATTAAATATGTATATAGTAACGGTTACGGAGTCAGGACTACGGGTTAATCATCAAGAGTATGAATTTTTCTTGAACTTTTCTTTTCTTTTTCTCTTTGTTAAGAATAAGAACCTTTACGATAAATATCCTAAAATTAGTAAAAATTGACTTTAGAAAAGTTGTACTAGAAAAATCAATTGTTTTTGCTAATAAATAAAAGATGGCAGCGGTGGAAAAATCATATAATTACAAACGAACCGTCATAAATGAAACTTGAATAAAAATTTAACAAATATACTGCTTAACTTTAATTGATCAATCTATGACACAATAATTTAGGATTCATAGGAATTTATATTTGTGAAATAGAAGAATGATTAAATTTATAAGGCTATTAATTAGGGGATTGTATTGATTTTAGGGGATTGTAAACACAAAACATTTGGATGAAAAAAAAACTTGTTATAAGATAAGAAAAGTAAATTATTGTTGGAATCTTCTAATTTATATATATCACCTGCGTCACAGGATCTACAATTCCATCAATGGATGCATCTATTTCAGTTATTCGTAAATTCACTAAAGTAATATTAATTTTAGAAATATATAGTTTGAAAAATTTCAACTATTTATAGTTTAGTTATCGCTTCTCGGCTGAAAAATAATAAATAATAAATAATATGGATAAGGTAAGGTTGGTATAAGTTTTAAATATTTTTACATAAGACATTTTTATTTTGTATTTAATTTATTTAAATTTACATATTATAATATTTTATGTATTTGTTAATGGCGCAGTCATGGTTGTTAGTATGCGACCATTGCTGCAATGCTGGTCATCATTATTGATCCGTTATTATCCCAGCTGAACAACCTTGTTTGCGCCATTGCTGGCTTTTTCTCTGGCCATTGAATAACAGCCTTTTACTATCCGAAGTTATCATCCAGTAAAATTATGTTGGCTATTGGTTGACTGTGGTCGACCGTTGTTGCATTATTAGTAATGGACCATATGCTGAACCAGTTGTACAATCTTGTTTGGGATGTGCTAATAGATCTTCTCCGATGGTACTATGGTACGAAACTTTTATCTCAAGTATTTCCCCTTTTTGGTCAGTACACTCAAAAAAAAAATAAGTAAATTTTATAAATTTTTTTACAAATATACTTTGTAAGTTTACCAAAAATATTGTTGATAAAAAAAAAACAAAAAAAATTATTTGAAAAACCCAAAAATTTATTTGATTTACAAATTATTTGTGGATGTGAAGGAAAAAACTTGTAGTCTTATCAAAAAATTTTGTATGTTGTATAATTATAAAAAATTTGTAAAAGTGACTTTTATTTTTCTGAGTGTACCATGTTTGCGCTATAAAGCCTTTATAATTGCCTGATAACTTCATCAATATTGCTCTGGAGCTGCTTAAAATGTATAAACAGCTCCACAGCTACGTTTACGCCACTGCTAAACGATATATTTCATTCCAACTATTCAGTTTATGCCAGGTATTCTGTTTATACTGGGATGTTACAATTTGATCATTTTAAGAACAAAAAATCAGAAAATATGTTTATTAAATAAAAGAAAATAATAATAATAATAGTAAAAAAACTTAATATTATAAGCTGAGTTTTTTTTCTTTTTACTATTATTATTCTGATTGTAGTACATTCGATCCTCTAGTCCAATAAAACAATCAGCTAGCCTGCCTAGTAGCAACAGGACTGATGACAATTTATCACAAAATCCTTCAACAAACGATCCGTTTAATCCTACATGAAACCCTCAATAAACAATAAACTCCTTATTGACTTTCTGATCACTTGTACATTCCAATAACCGTTCGGTTACTGCTAAAATACAATTATTATTAAAAATGCGGGTGTTCGTATTCTGATTTATCAATGGTTATTTGTTGAAAGTTAAGGCTTAACTGACTATTTAAATCGATGTGGTTTTACACAACGACTTGGACTTTTCAAAAAGGCTTTCTATTTATCTCTTTCGCTTTGATTTTCTTATTCAATTCAACAACAAAAATTATCCCATATAAATTGAAAATCCACTGTAAAAAAAAAACAAATGAAACAAACAGAAGAAAAATTGTTTAAACTAACCGTCTCTCACCATTAAATCATAACAATAAGGTCCAAAATTCAATCATATTATTAATATTGCGAACATATTTTAGTTCAAGCATCACTAAATGAAGTATGTATTAATAATGGCCCTATTAATAATGGCAAGATCTGCGCAGAATCAATATATTCTATTTCGATATCTGTTCAACAAAAAAATATTTTTGTTTCTCATTAAACAAAAATAAAATAAAACAACAATTGATTATATACCGAAATATAACATCCGTTAATTAAGTTCGAATGAAAGATAAACTAAAAGATGAATTTATTTATACAATGAAACGTTGTATACGATCAGATATTATTTACGAAATGATCTTAAGTTGTTTGATATTCGAAATTAAGGTATGATTAATGTGTTGACTGTTTGTTTTTAGATTTTAAAAGAAAATATCTACTGATCAGATTTTCGTTGGTGGGTTACATAGTTTCAAACTGGAATTTAAAAATCTCAAACGATAATGTTGCGTTGTATGGTAGAGGTTTAAGATTCATATTTTGTATTTGTCGAATTGATGGTAATGTTTTGGGAACTACTTTAACATCTAAATGCGTTAGCCTCTTTCAACTTCCACTTTAACATCGTTCATGGCAATTTTTGTTAATAGATTTTTCTTTTCTAATTTTTTCTTTAGATCTTAATCGTTTTATTTATTTTCTTAATAATTCATATTATTTGCTTGCTCTCAATTCTGACATCAAATACAAATACATGAGTTATTGAACTCAGTTATGAAATATGGAAGCACCTAAAAATACATTTTCTGTAACAATCGCCGAAAACCTTTTGGCGATCAACTGAAAATCGAGAAAGATAAACTTCACCTATAAGATAAGTTGAAGACGATGCAGATATCTTTGATATCATTTCGAGCTTGCGGCCGAATGATAATGTAGAGTTAGCCCTTAAGATGACACAGAATACACGATAAGACGAGTTATATTAAAATATTTATGGTTAAATGCTGCTTAATACCGACACAACCATCTGAGGTAGATTGATGGAAGGTTCTGGGTCGCCAAGGCTGTCAGTTGTTGTAGCCTAAAAAAATGTCCTAGGAAAAAAAATGTAAATGTCAAACGATTATCATAGCTAAAACATTAGTTGTGGCAGATAACATATTTCGAGTTCCAATTAAAACACTCCATATCAGTCAGATAGAACAGAAATTCTCAAAAAAAATAACAATTGTCGAGACATATGAAGAAGCAGCTGCCATTGTGAAATAATATAGCACAAAAATGGACTAAAGAGAACACCAATGCACTACAGAAAGAAGCAGAAATTGCACTGTCGTTAATCGT